>BGPR01018976.1:0-30017 GCA_013235015.1 Araneus ventricosus | reverse complement strand
CCAGAAAAGCATTGGACAATTAAGACGTAATTATATTTGTCCTATTTGTAAATTATTTCTGCAATAAACTTCTGTTTTTTATTTTTTTTGTTTCTCATTTGAAAAATAATGCGTATTCGAACAAAAATCGATCGAGTTAGAAGTTTGAAACCAAAATTTTACGAGATAGACATTTGGTTTCTACAAAGTGGGTTCCAAAGTAAAGAGTTTAGACATACTGCTAGAAACAATAGGAAAACAAGGCTACGGACACATTACAAAATTTCGTCTCTGCCTCGGAGCTGACAAGTGATCAAGAATTATTCCATTCATTGCTGTCGCTGCTGGGAGATCTGTTCTGCTACTCAAGCTACTTTGAAAGCAAAGACTGTTTAAACAGCTCCGGTCCTATTACACAGAATGTCCACAATCCACTCCTATATTGAAATAAATTGATTTTAAATTATTATAGCACATACGAATAGTCCAGGCCACGAGACTGATTTCAAGCCGATGTGTAGTTAGAACCTACAAAAAGGACATTCTTTGCGTGAGCACATTCAAGGAAAGAATTCATACAGTTCCAGAAGAATGTTTATAATTCCACAGCAAGATTCGCCATTTCCGAGTACATTGGAAATCAACAATATTCAAATCAGCTGGACGTCAAATTAGAGCATATCGACAGTTACGACTTTATTTTGAAGGAAATAGAAGCAGCTGGAAATGCAGACCTAGTGAGCGACATTCTGCATTATGATGTATAATAATTATTACACATTTCATGATAGATACAACGTTCCCCAGTCTAATTCTCTACCATTTTGCGCACTTAGTTTTAAGATCAGTAACAGAAATATCTAATATCGTGCAACATTCTTGAGTTTGGCACCAAAGCAACCGAGTTTTGAGAATTTCTCAACTCTCATTTTGGGATTTCCTTTGCACCTACTCTATTTTAGAGAATCAAAATCGAAACAATGGCTTTCGCTTTCAAGATAAAAATATGTTGGGAGAAGTAACCAAATAGAGGACAAAGAACTTTCAGCTGTACATTAAAGACTTCAAATATCTCAACTTCATCATTGAAATGAGATGAGGAAAAGAGGAAGGCCAGTGACAACTGAACAGTTACTCCAGGGATTGATGGGTAACCTCCTGTGGAAATGCAACATGGATTATTTGGGGCATCTCAATTTACATAGTGTGTTTTGGAATGCCATGTGTGAAGGACATCGAGATTATGCCTTCATTAGAAAATCGAGCAGATGTTTATCTATTTCAGGAAAACTGTAGGCTCGACTAATTAAAATTCAGGTAACTTCGGAAAACCTAATTAGCATTGCTACGTTTTAAAAGTAGAACTATTTTAGCAAATGCAGTTTATTTAAAAAGGGATCTTATTGGATAAGAAATACTTAAAATACAGAGTTAAGTTTCCATGTGCTTAATCTAGATGTAGTTTTGTAACTTCAGATTTAAAAACCACCTTCAACTTATTTTAAGAACTTTAAGCAACAAGTCAGTAACAACGCCACAATGTTACAGACAATCTATAAGAAAGCAAAAATAAAAGCCTATTAAAACGACAACTTGCTTCAGTCGTGGAGTGAAATTAAATTTAGCTGCTACGAAACGCAAGATACGGCGTTCGAGTCCCCTGAAGAATTAACTTCTTTAAAGCGCAAGCATACCATTATGATGAGAGTTATTTTCCATTAGGATTATTCGTTTGGACGATCTCGTTAGTTTTGGTAAACCAGGAGTCTAACCTAGGAAACTAAAAGGCTTTCACCCAGCCGCTTAGAATTCCCAAATGTTTACATTACATTATCCACATAAATCATTAAATGTGTAAAAATGTTAAGGTTATTTCACTGGTATTTTTTAAATTATAAGCAACACATTCTTCGAGTCCTTCAGAATTTCGTTTCTAAAAGAATAGTTATAGGAGATGATCACTATTTTTAAACAAGAGAGCAATTTTAACAAGCTTTGTGCTAGACCAGACTTCCAGAACTAGCAATAAATTATCTAAGTAACAACTCAAACACAATTTATATGTTCATATAGATACACAAGAGACAATAATGGAATAGTTTACCAACCGTTTAGATTTATAGAACTTTAAATAATCCTCTCATCAACTCTTGTATATGGTATCCGAAGATAAATTCTTCGGAAACATGACATTCATTCACGTAAAATGCTTTTGATCACGATGGAAGACTATTTACAAGCTTGAACAAATTTTACTGCATTTTTCGGCTTACAAAAGAATACATTTTAACAGATTGAAGAAAACATAATACTGTTATGTTGAATTATTTCGTATGTTTTTCATTCAACTATGCTTCAAAGAAATCCAAGCTTGTCCAAGATAGATTCAGCAGCTTTGGTTACCAGAGTCAATGGATTAAATATTTTTACGTAGTCAATAAATTCATTAAAAAATTTAGTTTCATGTGCAAATGGCATTCCCTAAAAATGTTCCAATTAAAAAAAGATTTCAAATTAATTGCGATTAGTTATCTTGCGATCGGAAGAAAGTTCGTTTATATCTTGAAGTCGGAGTGCATGAATCGCTAACATGACAAGCAACAAGCTGAATAGCTCAACTAGAAGTTAATCGGATTGATTTTCGGTTATGGAGTTTACAGACATCTGAAAATTAAGAAAACCAAGTATTATTGAAAGAATACATATTTTAAATACGTTAGATTTCAAGAAATAAAAGCGATTCTAGCGTGACTTGTATTTAAATTTTTCACCCTCGCAAATGAACTATTCTTACGGTTTTCGTATTTTAATAAAAATCGTTTGTTCAAACTTTATGAAGTGGTTCGATTCTTTTTTCGGCATTTCACTATACGTTCTTCCGATCAGAGAGCAGTCAACTCAAGAAGGAACGAATAACAAAAGGATAAGGTACTGCGCAACATTTCATAAGACAATAAAACGATAGTTTTGTTTTCATGAACTTAAGAGGGAGAATTATTGTAAGCCAAGCTCCATCATTGCCTGTAACCAGGCATTTTTAGAAATTAATTCATCAATTTAAATGTCAATTGTTTAAGTTCAAAAAAGAAGAACAAGTTTTAGAATCAAAATCAACACACTTTTAAATTCTCATAATAGTGAATGGATCAACTGCCAAAATGCAGTGAAAACGGTTTTTAAAACTTTTTATTGTTCTTATATTAATTTTATTCGGATTATTCTCAACCTATATGTTCTCCAACAATTTTTAAATTATAATTTCAAATGTTGTGGATTCCTGAAATTAATATTAACTGGCAAGTTCTGAAAATATTCAAATTGTGTATTGTAATTGTTAGCACCTGTAGCACCACAATGTTGCAAACGATATTCGGCAATACTGAATATTGTGAATACCGAGGAATAAGCAATGCAATACCCAGGAATGAAAAAGAAGAGAACCGAAATTTTGAGTAGCAAGCATTTTTTTTATCTAAAATTTTATCTTTACCTAATAACACTTTAAGCTATCAGTCATTCGTTCCCGACGACAATACTATGTTTTAATATTTTTTAGATCTCTTAATTATCAATGAACATATTTAACCTAAACCCGATTCCATACAGGCGATAGGTAGACAAATCGAGAAATATTAATTTTCAGTTTCCATAATTATTCTAATCATGAATCAAGAAATATATCAGACTAAAATGTCGAAAACAGTAAAAATATAATTCCTGCATATGCTTATTGTGAAGATATTAAGACAACGAGAATCATAAGCGCAATTCCATGACTTTCTTTGAAAATTAAAATACATTATGTTGGTGATAAAAATCAATTTATGTACAGTGTTTCCATCAATCTCATACTGTTACGCTTTTGTATTAACATTCATATTAGATTTAAAAATTAAGACAAGAATTTAATGCGTTCATCGCAACGTGAATCGAATACGATTCTCAAGGCGAACGAATACATTTCATACCTACCATTTAGACACATGACCTCTTCTGTAGTTAAGAGGTAGCAGAGAAGGCGTCATCTAATTAGAGAGATGGTTCGAACGTCAGGAACGGCGACTAACGTGTGAAGAAAATCATAAGACGAGAATTAAAATGCTTATTCTTATGGTAGGAATATAGAGCTAGAATAATAAATAGGTACATTTTTTTCTAAATAGAATATCCTTAGGAATTAAAAATAGGCTGAGAGATAATTTTCTTCGCGATGAAACTTTAAATTAAAGAAAGCTATCAAACTTAGTAAAGTATTTTCACGATGACCTGTTTCTACTCCCAGATAAGGAATGGTATTTAAGAATTAAAGTTCAAAATTTTATGCAGTTATATACTTCGAAAAATAAAGTGGCACCACTTACAGGGATTATTTATTTGGTGAATATTTTAAAGACTAAAAATTATTAAACTTTAAAAAAAAAAATGCTTTCATCAGAGTATTAAAAGTGAAATACTATGAAAAATTTGGCCAAAATAAAAAAAGCATGCATTGGTTTTAATTTAGCATTTCACACTTATTTGTAATTCTGCGGACTATTTTATAGATTTTTTATTTAGACAATTTTAATTTTTGGATAAAATTTTAATTTTTTTATGAAAAATATTATAATTTGGAGAGCATTGGACAAGTTTCAGCCGAGTTGTTTAAACAAACTTTGAATATGTTATAAATTAGACAAGACAATTGCCGTTCTTCAATAGAAAATACCATGAATACCGTCTAAAACTAAAGTCAGTAAGTTAATATACATTTTTACATTCAAAAAAGTTGAAATTTTAAATGGATTACTTAACATTTTGATAAATCAAACATTTGTTATAAAACAAGTAACTTAATAAAACCGCATTTTATTAAACACTAAACCTTTAAATATTTAAAGTGTTTTAGGCGTTTTAAAGTTGCATACATTGAATCTTGCAAATATTTAAAAAAACTCATCAAGAATTGAAGATCACAAAAGACTCATTAAAAATATAAAAGTTGTAAACACTGAAATTTATAAATATTTAAAAAAACGCATTATAAATTTAAAACCCTAAAAATTTGATTTTAGAAATATTATAGAACATTAAAAATATCTAGTACCTCAGTAGACTCGCTAAAAACTTTTACAACGAGAAATTATCTTAAAATTTAACGGCTGATCCTGAGCTCCACTCGAACATCGAATTACGGCATTTTTACACTTAGTCTGAAATTACGCCATTCGAAGACATTATAATTAGACACAAAGAATGTAGAGCAACTCATTAACATTTCAAGTGTTCTAAGGACCCTCAATTGAATCAATACGACAACACATTTCCAAAACAGAAAGTGTCATCCAATTAGACAGTAGAGAAAATAAAACAGTTAATGAATTAACAAACAAATATTAGTGAAGCGCCTTCGGTTTCCAAAGAAACTTTTAGATCAAAATGTTCGAATTAATAAATTTTTTTGATAAAAATATTTTTATCGTAAATACACTTTTCTGTATCAACAAATAATTTCTAAATATGAATACAATATTTGAAGAAAATCAATTAGCGGTAGGCTTATTAAAACACGAACATGCAAAAACTTACCTCGATTTGCCAAAGTAAAAGAAATACCAAAGACCAAAAGCCAGCTAAAATGTTGTCTAGAACTCACAAGCGTTAACGACAACTAAGTTAAACCAACTTATACAAGTCGCTTAAAGTTTCTTTACAAAGTATAAAAGTAATTTTTAATTTCTGGTGCGGAACTACGAAATGCAAATTAATTCACAGCATTGCTCGATCGATATGTAAATAGATAAAATTCACTTATCTTTCGTTCTCTTCTTCCAAATTGAAATAATGGAGTCACTCAATAGGCATGGGGATTGAAAGTTTTATAAGACAGACAGTCGGATCCAAACCCTCAAGAATCATTTCCCCATATGAACGAGTTTTATATTTTGTTTATTTACATTAAAAACCTGGACTTCCGCTTTGAAGATGCCTTTGACTTCGTATTGCAAGGAATTATATAGTTTTTGCATTTTAATGTAAATAAACAAAACAGAAAACCCGCCCTTATTAAATATCTGTAAGCATTTCAGAATGTATGGAAAATAACATTAATTCAGCACACGCAGCGATTTTTTTTCCAGAGAAATATCAAGACGGTATTGGTCTATCGTCATTGAAGTTAATAAAGGAATGCAGTGAAAAGAGCAAAGATTAGGGTTCAAAACCCGGCTAACCCAATTTACTTGTGCTTAAGGGGTCTATTCTGGTGCCCCCGGTTGGGTGCCGTTGTTAACATGCGGAACCCAACCCAACCGGGGGTACCAGAATAGACCCCAAAATCGCACGAACCGACTTCAATGGATATCCCTAAAACAGCCACTTGTATTGATCCACTTTTAATAGATTCACTTAGCAATTGTTTTACGCCTCGCTGCTGTTACTTTTCTCAATGGATGGTCCAGTAAGAGTCCCGATCATCTGATTACGGGTCAAAATTACGTGGTCCATCCCAAATTAGCTGAAGGAACACTTCAAAACGTGACTCTAATCAGTGGCATTAGAGTCTACGCTTCATGATGGAAGGATTGTGTTGTGGAGTCTTTATTCCAAAGAAAAGGCTTTTTAGAGGCGAAAGTCGTGCGTGCTAAATCTGTAAAAGCCAAATCGCTCGATTGACTTAGTTGTACCAGTTCTTAAACCCTGGATTTAAGACTAGAGGATCTCGAAATTCGGAACTCAATTCCACCCAAGACCAGATATTTGAATGAGTTCTTAAACCCGGGATTTAAGACTAGAGAATCTCGAAATTCGGAACTCAATTCCACCCAAGAACAGATATTTGAATGTGTCCGTTCCCCTTGAATTTTATTTTGGTGCTTGAAACGTCCTTTCTTTATTGTGGTGTGAAAGGTTGGAGAATAGCATGTCGGCTAGGTCTGCGTCTACATCATCTGACTACGGTTCAAAATTAAGCTTTAAAGTGTGTTATCTTAGGTTATGCATTCCCGTGCTCGTTTAGACACCCGAGTAGGTCACGTGAACAAATTCCAAGATTTAGATGTCCTTCCACAACAGTCCTCGAGTAGTTTTAGAACAGGAGGCCAGATATCAATCCTGTCCCAGCTGAGACATATTTTAAACTATGAGTTTCCCCTTAGAAAAATTTACTCTTACAATTTTAACATCTTATTTATGACTTAAATTCATGTATTGCTTAGCCATCTCAAGACGGTTAACGCGAAGAAGACGGGAATAATTTAGTGTTGCATTCAGAAGTTAAGCCTATGGAAACCGCAGGGCCGCGGTGGCACAATGGTAAGGTCTCGGCTTTGGGGCCGGAGGTTCGGAACCCGATCCCACTGAAAATCCGCCGTGTATGGGGCCTGTTGCACGTTAAATCATACGTAATGGTCTAACGTCCTTCCGTTGGTTTGGCGTGGAAGTATCGAGAGGGAGTGCCTTCCCAGGTGTCGCCCTCTTCATCTGACCATGGTTCAAATTACGAGCTCTGTCCCGAAATAGCCCTCGTGTTGCTTCAAAACAAAACGGGATGCAAATATAACTAAACTAAACTGAACCCATGGAAGCCGCCTCTAGGGGGAAGTTTCAAATGAAACACAGAAGTGGCAGTTCATAAGTCTTCTGATATAAAAGAACAGAGCTGATGTGTTTCGCGTTTCACGTCATAAACGTCACGTATAAAATCGGTATTCGAAAATTGATTATTTTTCATCATAGTAGTGGTGAATCAGTTCGGAATATCGCTAAATTGGTTAATTTATCCCATTCTACAGTGCAGTATGTGATAAAACGCTTTAATGAAGAAAAACGGATAGAAAAAAGGTAAGAAAAGGTCGACCTGCAAAGTTAACAAAACATGATCAGAGATTTATAATTAGAAAAATTGTGAAAAATCCACGTTTGAGTGCTTTAAATATTTCTGCAGTATTTAATGAAACATTTTTTACTTAAATTTCACCTGAAAGTGTTCGACGAGTTCTCAGAGCAGATGAATTAAACGGGCGTTCTGCCCGTAGAAAATTTTTTGTTAGTGCGGAAAACAGAAAGCTTAGGCTTTCCTTCGCAAAATCAATGTTAAATAAACCCGAAACGTATTGGAATAATGTTTTATTTGCAGATGAAAGCAAATTTAACATTTTTTGGTTCCGATGGATGTATAATGGTACGGAGAAGAAAATTTGTGGAACTTAATCCCAAGAATTTAGTTGGAACAGTTAAGTATGGCGGTGGATGTGTCCTTGTGAAGGGGTGCATGTCAGCATCAGGTCTAGGTAATTTGTTATTTATTGATGGCATAATGTATCATGCTCTTTATTTAAATATTTGAAGAGACAATTTAAAATTATGAGCTCAAAATCTGGGTATTGGAAACAACTTTCTTTTTTTATGAAGATAACAATCCTAAGCACACGGCTCTCAACGTTCGTCTCTGGTGTCTCTATAATTGTCCACAAAATTTGAAAACACGACCACAATCGCCAGTTTTAAACCCAATAGAACATATTTGGAGAGAACTGGAGGTTAGAGTACGAAAACAAGGCGTTAAAAGAAAAAGCGAACAAAAAACAGTAATGATGGAAGGATGGATGAACATTGATGCAGAAATTACAAAAAAAAACTAGTGAAATCTGTTCCCAAACTTTTAAAAGCAGTTGTGGATGCTAAAGGATATCCTGCCAAATATTAATTTAGCGAAAATTTAGAATATTTATTAATATGTAGAGATTTTTTTAAAGTGTACCAAGACTTTTGTGAGATAAAGTTTTTGTTACTTTTTGATTATTGATTTCTTAAAAATAAAGTTTTACTGTGTTTTAAAAATATTTCATGTAGTTTTGCTAAGAATAGATTATAGATCTTATTATTAAATACCTATTCTGAAATATTAATTTTAATTAATGGATAGAGCCCTATTTCATTGTAAATCGTAAGTATAGAAACTCTTTTGGGAGCCACTGTATTTAAAATTTAAATAAAACTTAATATTATCATTGGCATGCCTAAATTAGCTCAGAAGTTACTTAATCTGGGTACGCAGATAAAAGTTTTAATTCAAATACTAAGCATATATTTATTTTTTTTGTAGCACATATCTATCTCAATTTAGCATTAACATTAATCGTACACTTACATATAAATAAATACTGTGTTAAAAATATATAACATAAAGAGAAATTACGAATATCTATCAGAGCTGACAATGTTCTTATACACACTGATAACGGACTTATAAACGATCGCAGCGCCACTCGATTAGAAGCATGGAAAATCGGTGCATATGAACTGACCTTCCTTTTATGAAACTCTCAATGAATAAAAAATGTGAATGTCTCTATATATTAAAAATTGCATTAGAAATTTCTACTTGTTTTTTTAAGTGAATAATGCAGTAACATGTAATTTTACACTAGATTTTTATAAAATATAGCGAAGGTCAAGTTTTGTCAAAGAGGATGCTGCATGTGTTACTATTTTTTACTGACTGATGAGCATTTGGAGCCCATGTTAGATTGTTTGTTCATGCAACCCTCACTTCGTGACGTGGGGTGGGTAATTACCCAATGGGTAGATAAATATTTTTGCAGCATTTACCCAGGTATTGACCCCAAGCCAGAGAAAATACCCCCAAACTGTGTATTTTGAAAATAAAGGAAAAGAAAGAGCGTTTACAAATGGTGATTTAAAATGAAACATAAAATTTATGAATTCCCCACATTAATTGTTTTCGATTTTGGATAAACCAAGTCGATCAATTTCTTCAAAACTTGCAACTCACAACTCATTTATTTTTAGTGTAGCGTGAGAACTGGAAACAACTGAGATAGCAGCTTGTTTCATGGTTAATGTTTCAGTGAATTGTTTTCAAACCGATCGCATCGCTACTCAAGAGGCATGATGGCTACTGAACATAGCATACCTATTTCAAATCGTATCTGTAACCCCTTTTCTCTTCGCGAAATCTTTTGTTTTGAACAAAGTATAAAGAAACGGCAGATTGCTAAATGCTTCTCTAAATGTACGGCAATCGTCTTTGTTTTGAAATTGCAGTAATATTTTGAACTTTCACTATGAAATCAGTTATTTTCTGAGATATCATACATTATGCTAAAACCAAATTATTCCCCATAATTGGATGTGACTCCCAGCTCTCTCAAACCACAAAACTTCTAATTTACAAAATCATGCTACGTCCTCTTATTAGTTTCGCGTCACCTATATGTGCCAATGCAGTTTATACTCATAGAAAACCACTAGAAGTCCTGCAAATCAAAACTGCTCGCCGAATATGTAACTTGTAAAGGATTTTAAGAAACAAGAAAATCCAGACAAATCTACAACTAACCTCTGTCAAAGTCTACGACAAATAGTACACAAAAGGCAACCCGACACTCCAAGAAATTGCAGAATACGATCCCAAGACAATCAGAAGACTCGTCAGCAACTAACCCACCCAATGCGTACTGCCCCACCACATTTGCTTGACTCCTGAACGAAGGCGAATGGCGGTGTATTACCCAAAATCTCGTTGCATAATATCTCAATCTTCTATCCTTCCAATCTCTTAATTTTTTAAATCCCATATTATATTACAATATTATTCTATATTAATAATAAGGCACTTCCGATTTTGTCCCTGTAATTGAATTTATAATGAATCATCTCTCCCAGTACAAGCAATGTCCGAATGTTAAGACTCAAAATTTTAACCAATACGTTAACCCGCATCACCGTAGATATGCCTTAGACTACATGTCTAACTAGCTGTTACCCGCGACTTCGTGCGCGAAGAATTTCAATTATTCTTTTTTTTAATTCACGAATGCAAATGCTATGTTGTATTTTAAAAGGGGAAAGTAAAAGTTCTGACTGTTGATAATACTTAATTAGACGGCTGACAGGAGTGTACTGTACATGTATGCTGATATAGTTCTGTAAATTGTTTATCTATGCTAATATGCTTTTGTATACCACGTTACTTGCACGGATGTAGAGGTTGTGTCGGCTGGACACACGTGAACACGCCACATATAGTTGCCCATGCGAAAAATATGATTTTTCTAAATGTATGCCTGCCACGTTCAGTGTCTGGCCCTGAGACTGGCAAATAATATTTTTAACGGGATTTGTTACCTTTTGAACTGAGATGATAAATCCTTCGGTATTATCGGAAGGCGTGGAATTAAAACACTCTGACTTCTCCCTATATCAGTCATAACAGTATCTTTCATGACGTTTGGACCTATGTGTGTAATTTGTAACCGTGTGCAATTGCGGAGTCTCGGTATATCGAGATTACGTATTTGTAGTACTGGCACACCTACTTTCAATCTCGGCTTGTCGGAAGGTGCGCCTGAAAATTCTAAGATGTTGAACAAAAAAAATGGCGATGAAAAAAACCCAACAAAATAAGATGTTCCTTGTTAATGCCCATTACCATATCTACAGATGGATATTCTGTAATATCTCACTGTGAAAATTAAGCAAAACACCGAGAGAATAATTCACTAACGTCATTGGATCACTGTGTAACCGTATTAAAAGCTGTAAATGCTACGACAACAGGAAACCGGAAGTGTAAAGTCTCCTTTGTTGTTTATGGTCAAAGAAGGCAATATTTTCTTATGTTAACTTTAACACTGGCAAAAGCCCGCGCGCGAAACAGTAATTTGGCTTGAATTTATTTCTATAAGAATAAAAAGAATTGTTAGAAATTACGTTACAAAAATATTTTTAAACCTTAATAACAATCAGAGAAAACATTTCATCGCAATGGAATTAATAGCATTAAAAAGATCAATTTCTGGTCTTTAAAATGGCATAAAAATAATTGTTGTCTAATAAATATTTCAGTAGTTACTGGCAAAAAACGTCTACTCATAAGGCTTAAAAGCGACTAATTTTCGTTATTTAATTAAATACCTTAAGACTGAATTAACTCTAAAAGTTGAAAATAGCACCTTTGACGTAGAAATATGCTGTAGAATGCCGTGTGTAAATTTCATGTCGCTACCGTTCACCGTTTAGGAAGAGTTCTTGTGACCGACCGACCGACAGACAGATACGTGTAATTTCTGTCTTTTTTTCTGGATATTTATAAACATAAACAAAATTTTCAGAAATAAAGGTAAATTAGTTCAAAGTCTAACCATTTCCTAGCAACTGAGTAGCTATAAATTTGCGTTATTTCAAAATCGTCTGCACGTAAAACTTTAAAAATTAATAAAAATTGAAGGAAAACTGTCACAAACAATAATTTGGTATCATTGAAAAGGTAAAAGTTTGCACTTTAAGATGGTATAAAAATAATTTGTATCGAACAATTTGTTCCGAAGTTACAGCGGAAAGAAGGATTACGTGATAGTTGATTTTAAAAATAATTTATTCCACATGTTTTCGCATTTCTGAAGGATCACGTGACAGTTGATTGAAAAATAAAATAACCTTCATCTAGAATCGCTGAGTCAATGGGTTTTGTTAATTATTTAATTGTTGTCTGAACATTTAAAAATTAATAACAATCGAAGGGAAACCGTTACAGAAATAAAACTGGTATCATTGAAAAGGTAAAAATTTGAACTTTAAGATGGTATAAAAATATGTTTTGTCAGACAATTTGCTCCGAAGTTACGGCGGAAAAACGGTTTCGGTTAATTTCTAATTAACTGCCTGTTTAATTAACTTTTGGACTTAGAAAAGTCCATAAATGTCTTCCCCCTGTCTTAAATAATAAGTGTACAAAATTTGGTTGAAAACCGTCCATTGGTTTAGGAGGAGATGTGGAACATAGCTACATACATACCCACAATGACTTTTATTTATATTAAGATTACCAGCCCGAATATTTAAATTCAGGCCTAAAAGAAAACGATTCAATATGAAAATCTTCTGCTTCCCGCGACATAATATATAAAATTTTATATAGAAAATATTTTAATAAAAATAGTGGTATTCTTTTAAACGTGTCTACTTATATACTTACCATTCTTAGAAATGCCATTTCAAAGGTGTTTTCTTAAATTGTCAATTTTGATGTATATTTCGAGCAGCACACATCGCTCTTCGAAGACTGAAATTCAACGAATTTCATTCTTTCAGTCACTTCATGTATCTACTAAACAGTACAATTACACGTCAGTCTCAAAAGTTCCATCCGTAGAGAAAACAAACGACGCCACCTGGTGACACTGCAGCTAATTATATATTATATAAATAGATTGGAATTTATATTTATTTATTATTGTAGTAATATTAAGATACAATAGAGGGAAAAACTGTCCTTGTATTATTATTCTGCCATCGTTCATCGCATATTGAATTTATAGAAGCCAACGTAAGGGCAATAAATGCTTCAACTGAAGGTTTTCTTCCGTCTGAAAATTTCACAAGTTGTTGTCTAAATATGTCAAGCTGTACTATCTTCAAAATCTCAATATGGCAACAAGCTTCTTGATTTCATTATTAGAATCTTCATGAATTATTACACTGGTTATAAATTCTGCCTAAAATAGTCATCGAGTGATATTTCGATTTTTTTATTTGAAAAAATTATTATCTCGATTAGCGATTAACTAATTTAAGTAATTAATCGATTTCTCGATTTAACTAATTATTATTTATCTACTTAGTTAAACAGATTTTTCCAGCTGTTTTGAGGACGTCAATTGTAATATTTTCATTATGTGACATTTTAAATGCATTTTTAAGCTATTATTAGACATGTTGCAGTAGAATACTACATAAATCATTAAAAATTTCAGTTGAAATTTTCTAGAAAAACATTTAATACTGTGCTACTAAGAGATATTCATGGGCTGTAAATTTTAACTTAACTTCACTTGAGGTGGAATTGCCAGTATGCTCAAAGAACTTAAATTTAAAGCAAAATAAACTCGTTCATTTATTGTTTTAAAGAAATGTTAGCATTAGTTTTAATTTTCACAGCTTCTTGAGAGAAAGACAAAATTTACAATTTTTTTTTCTTTTGCACTTTGTTTCTACATTTCTTTATTAGTGCATCATATTTCTGTTATCAATGCTTAATATTCTTTTATGCATGCGCTTAATGAAATGCTACACACAATTTTTTAAGAATTTATATAAAGAGATATATCATTTCATTAACCGTTAAAACGCAAATCAGATTTCATCCTTTCTTTTCTCGCAAATTAGTAATTCATAGATATCCGTTGTAAGTACGGCGGATCTCTTATACGAAGACACAGATGTAGAACATTTTGTACTACGAACACGGAACGAAGTCTAAGAAATTATTATTATTACTTTCTTTTGCAAAAAAAGATATTTGATCTTGTGGCTTCACAATAGTGGCATAAACTTATCGAAAATGCATTCTCCATAGCTCTGAATGCTAATACATTTAACAGTTATAATTAACAAAATTTAACAAAGATATTAAATTAAATAAATTAATCAGTCAAAATTAATTAAAACTCTTTTTATTATATAGAATGGTGCATATGCAGCTATTTCTAATAAAATACAGATACCAATAATAGAAAAACAACACAAAAAATTAAAAAAGTTAAAAAAGAGAAAATGTATAAATAAGAAACAAAAGAATTAAACAATAACAATACACCTTTTTGCGCGCTCAACGCAGCAGCATCTAGTGATTGCATCAACAAAATATTGCAACGATTAATAATTTTAAAAAATAATAAAAGAATTTAGAAAGTAAAAGAAAAACAGTCAAAATGGAAGGAATGGATGAGAACTCGAATGACGAACTTCTTCAAAGCTCACTCGTCATAGAAGTTCTAAAATGGAATAAATTTTCGGTCAAGGGTAAGATTATAAATCAAAAGTACACCCTTTGTGGCCTGAATTCTGTCCAACCGCAATATGAGAAGAGTTTTCCTTTTGAAGAAACGAAGAAGTAAATAAAATCCTTAATGAAAAATCCAAAAGATACAAGAGAATGTAAAATAATTAACCCTCTCCGCCTAGAATAAAGAAAGACTCCAACCAAAAACGCATGAACAAACGGTGTAAACATACTGAATTCTACAAGACCTAGCTCCATCTATGAAGAAAAATTCTATCTCATTAACCAGAAGAAAACTAGGCTTATAATTAAATAGTAACAACAAATAGAAATAAACCTAAAATATTATTAAACATTAATAAAAATAAATTAAAAGCTTTTTAAACACTTTTTAAACAAACTATTAACACTAATGAAAAAATCTGGGTATCCGTTATCATAAAGAATATGCTTTAAATTATATAAAGCTTTAACAAAATTTGAATCGTTATTTCAAAGGCTATTTATTCTATTAATTTGAGAAAAAATGGAACATTATAGAATTATTAAGAATTCCATTTCATTCGAGTTCTCATCCATTCCTTCTATTTAGACTGTTTTTCTTTTACTTTCTAAATTTTATTTTATGTGTTTTAATTATTAATCGTTGCAATATTTTGTTGATGCAATTACTAGATGCTGCTGCGTTTCGTACGCAAAAAGGTGTATTGTTATCGTTATTGTTTATAATTCTTGTGTTTCTTATTTATACTTTTCTCTTTTTTAATTTTTTGTGTTGTTTTTCTATTACTAATACATTCAATTTATACTAGTAGTTCCGTAAACAGTAGATCAAGCATTTCAAAGAAAAAAAAAATCCACACCTGTTCTCCTTCGAATCTTAAACATTCAGACATTTTTTTAAATCGATTTATTAACATAAGTTTACATTTTTATTCGTATTTATAAAATTGGTATTAAATACCTGATTTTTTATAGTATTACGGAAATAACCATTAATTGACCCGATATTGGCGAAATTATTCGATTGTGTTAATGGTGATAAACTCGTCATTGCTCTCCAAACATTTAAGTTATTAAAACGACTAAAATTTTGAAACGGGAACCAAAATTAAAAATACTTACACGTACAATGTTTATTATGACTTCAAGGAACATTTATGCCAAATTCGAAGAAAGTTTATAATGTATTTCGCGCTGACTGCGAGACAAAAACATTTACGGACAAACAGACAAAATGCCGAACAGTCGAGTTGAAACAGGAACTAGCTTCGCTTCTTCAATTTTTTAAATTTGGTCCTCGTATTAATTTTGTTTATTTTTACTTATAAAAACGAGCCATTAATTATATATTTTTCTACTTCACATAGGAGTATAAATTTCAAATTTTGCAGCATTATTCCACATAATGTCTTTAAGAAGTAATCAGCTATTAAACGAAACTTTTTATTGGAAAACTACTTTGATTGAATATTTGAAAATGAAAGAAAACGACAAGCAATAAAAGTAATTTATCAGCTGAATAAAATGTTAACTCGAATAATAGAATTTAGGAAAAAGGATGAAAAATGAAGCATCTGTATGTAATTTTCCAAGAAGGATAGTCTTATTCTTAAATATATCAAAAGTGGATAAGAGGCGGAGATTACGCACTCCGTTTGACGAAGTTTTTTTTGAGGACGTTTTTTCAAGAGTTTCACATGTGTTAATATAAGATTTAAGCAAGTTTACAGTTCTTTAATAGATTGGTAAAACGAGTCTTATGATCCAAATCTTAAAAACCAACCAATATACAAATTATCATTCGTTTTTGCAAGTAAAATTTTAAACCTTAAATTTTTGTAGTGCAAATGTTGAAAATTTTAAAATGCTTATTATATGAAATTTAAGCGATATCTCGCACGTTATTCATTATTCCTTAGGAATTTTTCCTGACGAACGATTTTTTTTATAAATGGCAGTGATAAATTTTACATCAACGATATGCCACAAACTGAAGAAACTAATAATAATAATAAACTAATAATCGAATTTAAAATCAAAATTAACCTCAGTAAATGTCAAGCAGTCGGTTTCTCATGGGAAAGAAATCTCCCAGCTCCACCAAAGCTTTTCATGCATATTCTTTCATTTTCCCAAGCCTAGAAAAATGAAACAGTATACCTTGGCGTAACTCTGAATAGATACCACACTTTCAAAATCACATCCAAAAAATCAATAGAAATCACAAAGGTGTAAAGCCAAATTATTCCCCATAACTGGATGGGACTCCCTGCTCTCACAAACCACTAAACTTTTAATTTTCAAAACTACGTATGCTAAGTCCTCTTATTAACCTCCGGGACTCGGCGCAGATCGAAGGAAAATTTCTCCCCACTAGAAAGGCCAGTATTGTTAAGGCATTCCCCTTACAGAAAGGGAGAGGGGAACGGCTGCCGCTTTGTGGTCAGTAATCATTCCAGTGTCAGAAAGGTCTCTATATTTGGTTACATATGTTTCAATAATTTTCTTTTTCTTAATTCTTCTCTCCCACTTTTGTTTGAATGAATTTCTCGCTTTAAAGTACTTATTTTGTTTATATAATTATGTTGCAATATGCAAGATTTCTTTTTTAAAGTAAATTCTAAAATTAAAATAGATTTTCTACTCGAGTTGAAGGAACAGCATTTCAGGTACTAAGAGAGAAAATTGATCTAAAAGGGACATTTAATAATTATCGTATATGAAAAAAGGATTATAATTTTATTTGTTTCATTCGCAATTTTATTTTAATCTCCACAAATTGCTTGATATAACTTCTCTTGAAAGAAAGTGGTATGATATCAATTGTTTAAATGCAAGAAAAACATTATAAAAAGATTAATAATACAGTAGGAAATCGTTATTTGCGTGTTAAAATAGTTTTAGAATTTTTTTTATAATCACTTCTTAATCCAGTCATATTTTTTCAAGTTTTTTAAGAAATTATATAAATAATTATTCGGTAGTAAATATTAAAAAGATTATTGTTACTGAAAGTTTTATATTGCGTTAATTAACATTTAAAAGAAATAGGCAAGAAAACGTTATATATTTTATAAACCGTATTTTCAAGGAGTATATATATTAAAAGAACATTTAATATGTCAAATGTGAACTTAAATGCTATTTAACTCATAACTACATTTCTACGACTGAGATTATATTGATTCAATCGTGAACTTTTTATAATTTCGGGGCTTACTTAGTGTAGCGATAAATTATATGACAAGTTACAGATCTATAAGTATGCATAATCTATAAAGCTTGAGTTTAAGCTTACATAGTCACCTACTATAATGAATAATACCACCACATATTATCAAAATTATCCGACGAAACATGCAACAGAAGAACAAAATTTGAGGAAAAATATATAGAAATATTTTCCTAAATATTTTACTTCCGAAATTGAAGTCTTGTTTAGTGTACAAAGAAATAAATATCCTTAAAATCTTTCGAGTTTAAAATATGAACAAGTGTGATTGAAAAAATTAATGAAAATTTCCAAGAAAAAAATAACAGTTTTTAACTTAATGAATACGTTTCAAAGCTACTGAATAAAGCCAAAAATAATCAAACAAAAGAAAAATATTTAACCGATTTCTTATATTCCAATGAAAATAATTTATAACAATTTTTGCTGGGTTAAATGCATTTCTGAATATTTAGACAAAAATTATTTATATATATTTTTGAATAAATTTTGTCCCTAAATCAAACTGAAATCTTAAATTTTAAAAATGAAAGATTTGTTCTAAGCAATACTTTTTTTAAACGTCTGTTTTAAATAAGCAAAAACTTGTTCTACTTTTTAAAACTTTTGGGCTCTTAAAAGAGTCTTTTTTTCTGATTATTATATTATCTTTCCAAATATTTTTTCTGATTCTCAACACTCTGAATCATTATCATCAAAATTTTCTTCATCCAAATTCTTCATCACATTCTCAATCGTCATATCCGTGAGATATTTTTGAGGCATTCTAAAAAATCTAAGAAACAAACACGAGAAGAAAATTTCGGCTTTTATCGATAGCGTAAAATTATCAAACTCAGTACTTTTCATATGTTTGGAATTTGCTGTCCCTAAACATAGCCAGAAATGCAGAATAAGAGCTTAGAACTGATAACATTGCCGAAAAATATACACACCCTACTACGGACAATAGAAATCACGTTCTTGAATGGGTCGGGAAACTCCTTCCAGGAGAAGGCGGGGAAGAACTGCCATTCGATTGCTCGGTACAACAGTTGTTCCGCAGCCGAAGTAAAAAGGGGGAAAAAACCCGGTACAGAGTATGTACCACCGATTGGAAAAGGTTAGTTACTCTTCACCTTTATGGGCCACTGCAGCTAAGACCCATAGAATAGAACAACACAAAACTACTCGCCAAATATGCAACACGGCAAGGTTTATAAGAAACAGAGATATCCAGAAATATGTATAACAGACCTCTGTCAAAGACTGCCACAAATATCTCTCAAAGAATTTCTTTGAAAAACTACAGACAAACGACAACTCGGTATTCCAAGAAATTGTAAAACATAATCCCAATAACCTCAAGACAATCAGAAGAATAATCAGCAACTAACCCTCCAAAGGTATACTGTAACACCACACTAGAATGACTCATGAGCGAAACTTGCCATGGTGGACTAGTGGAAAAGTGTAGGGTTTGGGTCGGGAGGTATCCAGGTTCGACACCCGATTCTACTGAAGATCCGTCGTGTACTGGTCCTGTTGCACATTAGATCAAAAGTAGGTGACCAATCGTCCTTCCGCTGGTGTGATGCGGATATTTGGAGAATGGGTGCCATCTGATGAGACGTCCTCGTTTTCTGACCGAGGCTCAAAATTACGAGATCCGACCCACCATAGGTCTCGTGTTGCTTCAGAACGAGACGTTAATATAACTAAATTAAAATAAACCTGAGCGAAACTAAATACGATATATAACCCTTAAGTAAATCCAAAATCACATATAATGCGTCACTCACCTTACTTTTTCCCCCTCTTAATTTTTTCTAATTAAATTCAGAAACTCATTATGATTTCATAATAATAATATAGCACTTCCGAGGTTGCACTGTAACTTATTTTACAATTCCACTTATAGGAATATCCGGATGTTGAGAACCCTGAGCTCAAGCAATACGTTAACCAACAGAACTTGATTTGTTTCTGTCAGACAGAACATTTAAATTGGGGCTTTTTATAAGAGAAAGTATATCTCCAACACATTTAATGAATAAAGCAGCATGTATCGCTTCTCGAAAACGTAAATTTAGTAAACTTCATTCAAATCTTCAGTTCATATATTCTCCTCTAAACAATACATTTACATGGCATTCACCAAATACTTAGCATACTTAGAAATTAATTTATTAAAAATTTTGATCTACTATGGTTTTCAAACACAGAATATTTCAATTTTATAACGATGTCTAGGTCAGTTTTGCGAAAATTATGGATTTGTTTTTCTATCTTAACGCATTGTTAAGTAAAGCTCTGGTGGCCTAATGTTTATAGTAGAGATTTCATCCGACTTGGAGAAGCTCAAAACGAAAAAAGAACAGCCCAGTTTCGGAGCATGACCATCACAGGGAAGTTTTTCTACTGAACATATTAAAAGAAACTTTCATATTTCCGCTACATGAAACAAATGCCACAAGTCGGGCTCATCCCGTTCGCCTAATCGAGTTGTAGAGTCGTGGGAAAAAATAAAATCCATAAGCACTATTTTGTTGTCGTTCATCGCATATGAAAGCTTAAAGTACCATTCTGGATGTAGTAATGTCTACTAAACGATTTTATGTATAAAAATATTATTAGAGACTAGGGGGCTCTGCCCCCTGCTCGCTAAAGCTCGCCAACCCCCTGAATTAAAACCCCTCTGAATTAAAATTGGTTCTATTTTTAATTATGTTTACACATTGCAAAAAGTATGCAATGTTATCATTCACCATAAGCAGCATGAAATAATTCACTTACAGTGAAAATATATCTGGGGTAAAATTGTCTGTACAAACATGGCAAAAAATCTAATCTCTCTATATATGCATGTTGCAAACAGTAATTTTTATATTTACACATAATAAATAGTACACACCAATAGTATCATAAAAGGGTACTTGAATATTCATAAAATTTCCCTATATGCACAATTGTAAATTTCAGAGTTTGGCGACACAACAGTGACAGAATCAAAGGATCTTACTCGAGAAAGACCCACAAAGAACTGACCATGGCTAAAAACTAGTTTGGTTAGATCTAAACAAATTCTATCAAAAGTTTGTCCCTGGGCTTTATTTATGCTCATTGAAAAGGCTAACCTAATGGGAAATTGCTTACGCTTGAATTGAAAAGGCATATTACTATCAGATGGAATGAGAGGTATTCGAGGTATGAGATAGGATTCATTGTTATTGTCAGCACTAATTTTTTTGCCACTATGACATTTTTCTGCAATTGAATTACTATTAGTCTCGTACCATTGCACAGACCTTTAGAAGGTGCTAAATTTCTTAGTAGCATAATGATAGCTCCTGGTTTTAATCTTAATTTGTGAGGTGGCATTCCAGTTGGAGATAAACTATTTAAAAATTCCTCGGTGTATGCGAGTTGGTCTTGCGGGTCATTACTTACTATATTATCTATACTCTTATAAATCACATCATTTCCTGGCATACACTCCAGGACACGATTATTAATTTGCATTGATAAATCGTTTGTTACGGTGAGAATAGCTCGACCTTTAAGCTCTTCTGGTGTCACTGTTTTAAAATCTATGTCACTAAAGAGTTGTTGAACGGGATCTTGAATTTCTGGATAGCAAAATGGGGGCAACTGAATTTTCTCTCCACTTTCACCTTCACCAACATGTAAAAGCCAACTCGCAAATTCTTTTACAGAATCAAAAGCACGCATGTTTTCAGTTAATTTCATAACGGAAAAATCAGACCAAAGTCTATGTTTTTCAATGCTGCTTGAAACTGTTAAAAATCGGGAATCTCTTAAAATGACTGGAAGGACTTGACGAAAATCTCCACCTAGTAAAATTATTTTTCCACCAAACGGTTCATCACATTTAGTAAGGTCTTTCAGAAGTCTATCGACAGCTAAAAAGGCATGAACATGTGTCATTGGAGCTTCATCCCAGACAATTACCTTAGCATCCAATAAAATTTTAGCTTCTGAGGTGCTTGGTTTCAAATTGCATGTTGAAGTGGCATTCAGAGTAAGGGGAATTTTAAAAATAGAGTGAGCAGTTCTGCCTCCACTTAAGAATGTAGCTGCTATCCCAGTTGATGCTACAGATCGCCTTTTCCTCTAACTGCATGCAATAGAGTCGAATACACAAAAGTTTTGCCTGTTCCAGCAGGACCATCAAGAAAAAAGCACTTTGGCATATCAGTTTGATACTCATATATCGCATGTAGCACTTTATAGACAGCATATCTTTGTTCAGAATTTAATTTTTCAATATTTGCATTAGCCTTAGACTGCTCTTCCATAGCATCATAGGATAATCGGAAGAGATCACAATTCGTTTCGCCAATAAAGTGCTTGGCAAAAATTGCATATTTCCGTCATCATACCGCAATCGTCCTCGGAAACGTTTGTTTCAGCTTGGGAATTCACCCTATTAGCCATTTGTTGATCGCTGCGTGCTCTGGCTCGTCTAAGCCTATCGGCAACATTTTCAGCATTTCTTTCATCCAGGGATTCCCTTGCACGCTGCTATTCAGAAGTTCGAAAAGAGTTCATTATAATTCTTATTATATAAAAGAGAATAAATAAATTCAAAAAGAAAAAAAGTAACGACTTCTCCTATAATCCGTAAGCGATGATGATGATGATAAAGGTGTTTGAGATGTAGTAGCTCGGTTAGAGAAATGAGGTAAACAAACTGATTGTTGCCAACAGGGAGAAAGAAATAAAGGTACTTTTTTTGTGCCACGCATAAGCGTTTTATATAATATAGATGTCATGAATTATTTATTTATTATGTTGAGATAATATCTATATTAAATCTCGAATAATAGTTCTTTAATCAACATCGACAAGATATCTTTTTGTTCTTTTGTGGTAATGTACAACGTTCATAGTCAGGGCCGATTTCCGACATAATGCTTCGTCAAATGGAGCGAGTTTCATGAGTTCACATGTGTTAATATAAAATTTAAGCAAGTTTATTGTGCTTTAATATATTTCTAAACCGAGTGTTAAGATCTAAATCATAAAAACAAACCAACTTATAAATAAAGTTTTTGTAAATTCAATTTTAAAACTTAAATATTTGTAGCGGAAATGCTGAGAATTTTAAATTGCTAATTATATGAAATTCAAATGCTATCTCACACTTTACTCATTGTTCTTAGGAATTTTTCCTGTCCTACCTTTAAAAGATCTTTTAGTTCGGGAATATATATATTCCTAACCATATGTTATTATTTCTTCGACTTTGAATTATTAGATACAACGCATTTTTAAAATATGGCAGTGATAAATTGCATATCAACGGTATGCCACAAATCGAAGAAACTAGTATTAGCTTAATTGCAGACGACACTGCTATTCTTTCCACCATTTAACACCCAAATGTAAATCTGAGAAAATCCCTGAGCACCTATAAACACTTGAAAGATTCCTAATCGAATGTAAAATCCAAATAAACATCAGAAAATGTCAAGCACTATATTTCTCATGGGAAAGAAATCACCCAGCTCCACCAAAACTTTTCAGGTATAATCTTCCATTTCCATTGCCCTGGAAAATGAAGCAGGATATCTTGGCGTAACTTTGAATAGATACCTCACTTTCAAAAATCACATTCAAAAAAAAATCAAGAGAAATCACAAAGGTGCTAAAGCCAAATTATTCCCCATAACTGAATCTGACTCCCAGCTCTCAAAAACCACTAAACTTCTAATTAAAAAAACTATACAACGTCCTTTTGTTAGTTACGATTCATCTATATGGGGCACTGCAGCTAAGACTCTCACAAAAAAACAAAACAAAACAAAACTGTTCGCCGAATATGTAATACGTCAAGGTTTATAAGGCACAAGGATATACAGAAAGATATACAACAAACCTCTGGTCAAAGACTAACACAAAAATATCTCAAAGAATTTCTTCGAAAAACTAGAGACAACCGACAACTCGGCATTCGATAAATTGTAGAATGTAATCTCAATAATCCCAAGACAATCAGAAGAATAATCAGCAACTCACCCTCTCATGGCGTACTGTCCCACCACACCAGCGTGACTCATGAACGAAATGGAATTTGTCGTGGTGGCCTAGTGGAAAGTTGTAGACTTTGGGTCCGGAGGGTTCATGGTTCGAAACCCGATCCCACTGCAGATCCGTCGTGTATTGGGCACGCTGCATGTTAAATCAAACATAGGTGACCAATCGTCCTTCCGCTGGCGTTATGCAGAAGTTTGGAGAAGGGGTGTCAGTTCAGAAGTCGCCCTCGCTATCTGACCGAGGTTCAAAAATACGAGGTCCGACCCGTAATAGGCCTCGTGTTGTTTCAAAATGGGACGTTAATATAAAAGCGAAACTAATGGCGAGGTATTTCCCTTATGTAAATTCCAAATCCCATATAATACCTCACTCTCCTTTCTTCTTTTTTTCTTCCTCATAATTTTTTTTCTAATTAAATACAGTACTCATTATGAATTCATAATAATAATATGGCACTTCCGAGTTTGCTCTGTAACTGATTTTGTACTGACACTTATAGGAAGATCCGGATGTAGAGAACGCTGAGCTCAAGCAATACGTTAACCAACAGCACCACCATCATGACCTAGACTTTATTTGTAATTACCAGCCCGAATATTTAAATTGGGGCTTTTTATAAAAGAAAGTTCTCAATATTTCCATAGTAGCTTGACGCATGTGGAAAAATCAAAAAATATATATAGATAGTGCTTCTTTAGAAATATTGGTAGATTTTTAAAAAAATATCAACAAATATATTTAGAATACTTAGAAATGTCATTTCATGAACGCTTTCATAAATTTTCAATTTTAGGGTAGATTTCGAGCAGCATGTATCGCTACTCCAAAACGGAAATTCTACAAACTTGATTCGTACATTAAGCTCATACTATATTCTCGTCTAAAAAGTACATTTACAAGCAATTCGAAAAATATACATAGTATGTCAAAAATATATTTAGCATACTTAGAAATGAATTATTTAAATTTTTGATCCACTATGGTTTTCAAACACAGAATATTTCAAATTCATAACGATGTCTAGGCCGGTTTTGCGAAAATCTTGGATTGGTCACTTTGGTTATAAAAGCTTCAAGCAGAATGGAAAGTATTTCCAAAAATCGAGATTGTTCTCTAAGCATTCTTCTCTGACATTTCCTCTGAAGAATGTCACTTAAAAGAAATTTGTTTCTAGCTATGAGTAATGCAACTAAACATTCTCAACAGACAACAACGAAATAGTCATCAGCAAAAAGAATCCAGAATCAACTATTTCTCTGACAGTTTCTAGCTGTTATTTCACGATTTTCTAATTTCGAAGCTCTCCAGTAGCCACTTTGTAAACTATTATCCGAAAAAAGTTCGATTTGAAAACTATTTTAAAAGTTAAAAAATATTTTTAACGAGGAGATTGTATTTTATTATTCCCCGTGGTTTTTTTATATCATTTTTTAAAAATTTATTTCCTGGCCGAGAGAGATGATGTCCTGTTTCAACTTGAACGTTGAGCATATCTTCAGGTTGACCGTAAATTTATTTGTTAAGTTGCCTCAACCAAATACGTTGTTCGATTTTCTCCGAATTTGGTATGAATATTACTTGAAGTCATTAAAAACCACGCATGGATAGGGATTTAATTTTTGATTCCGTTGAAGGATGGAGGTCGTTTCAATGGCTTCAAAGCTTACTACAACAATGGGAAATATAGGAATATTAAAACATTTGAGTCGGTTTGATAATAGCGAGACATTTAATGTTTAAAAACATTTTTAAAACTTTAAAGACTGCGGGAAGGAGAAAATATAAGGGGTTTTCTTAGGATCGCGGAGACTATTCACTGAACAAGTGTAATTATAGTCTCTCTTATGTGCAAACATGAAGGGTGTTGTACAAAGGTCTCCATCAGTTCAAAATTAAATCTGATTAAATCTGCTACAGAAATTTAGAAATTAGTGATAATTTTTGCCGACAAGTGAAGCTGTATGGTAAAGTTGTAGGCAAATTCCTTCAAAGAGTGCTTTAAAGCACAGAGTAATCAGTTTCGGATATTTCCGTTGTACAAACTTCATGGAAACAATGTGGTTTAGGAATGATTTGTAGCCACATTACAAGAGTTAGAAGATCAACAAGACACTTATTCGTTTAAATAAAATGGGATCCTACCATTCTACAAATAAATGGTTTTTAGCTTTCTCGACGAATACTTCGAAAATAGAGTCATTGCTTCGAGCTGCTCAACACTTTCATTAACAGGCCTACGTAATCACCCGATTATTCCGCCTGCGACTACTTCTTGTGGTTCACAATAAAGGATATGGTTTTCCGAGACAATCCTGCAACACTGGATAAGTTTGAAGAGTCTATCTTTGAGGCATATGTATCCTGTTATGTGGATCCACCGCAGAAGGGTGTCTCAAAATTTAATTTTTGAGTGAGTCATCTCCGTTATGCGAAAAATGCACATTTTGTATAGATAGTGATGCGATAGCAACGATTGCCTGCAAAGCACAGTTTATAATTATCTTCTTGGACTCCGTACAGTGATTACAAAATAGAGCGCCACTGGTCGGTAACATTTGTAAATTATAACTAATTTTTCAACGTCTGCATCAGACGGCTCATAAATTGAACTTAGCATTGGGTTCATTATTCTATGGATCTCGGTTGCCGAGTTTATATTTGAAATAAGAAAGACCTCTTTGGAGCATCTCATATAAATGCTTTTAAAATCTTTACAATTCGAAATAGGAACACAAATGAAAATGAAAGCATTAACTAAACCAACTTCGGCTCCACCATACTCGAGTTTCTCTTATATTTACACGTTACGGCACCTTTTGTCTTGAGCTTCGCAGTAGAGGGAAGAAAATCAAATATGCCTGTTGGACTTCTTTCCTTTGATCGACTTGATACAAAAGTTTAAAACGCATCTTTAATTCTAGGGGTAAAACCGTATGCCAAATTTCATCCTCCTATGTCGCTGCATTTTTGAGTTATCGTATCCATATCCACACATACAGAATAGCAGATTCCCACTTAACAGATTTAACCCAATATCTGACAGAAATCCATAATGTTGTTTGAGAAACAGCATGCCAAATTCCATCCATCTAAATTGTTGCGTTTTCAAGTTATCGTGTTCATAAAAATACGTAGCTCTAAAAATATACATTCGGACTCGGAGAAGTCTAAGGGTGCACATTAACGAACACTCCTTTCCACGCAAATTCGCCTTCTCCACGCCAAACCAGCCCGTCAGATAGAAACACCGATGAGAAATGGCGCGGGTTTGTAGAAATTATGGATTTCCAACCGGTCTGAATATCCGTCCGCTACATTTGAACTGCCGGTATAAAAATTCTAAAATGCGTGCCAGGCAGTAACGTGGGGGAGGCTCTCTCCCATCAGATGAAACCCGAGCAGATAGAGGTTTTCGTTTTCAAGGCAGATTTTGAACATGCATGACCTTCCTAAACAGACGGACTGAAAAATAGAATGTTGTGGAGTACCACCACGCAATTGGCATGAAATGGAGAGATCGTGAATGGTGGTCTTAATACTTGAAGAATTCTTCAAATCTCGAGGTTGAATTCTTTGACGATTCCAACACTCTCTCTTTGTGTATACTTCTCAAACAAGAAAGTAAAATCATTCCAAACTTTTTAAAGCGAGGAGTGATTACTGCATCACATGTTAGAGAATCTCGAGAAACACATTAACAAAACAAAGAAATGAAGTTTTAAACCAAGATTCTCATTTCTTTCCTGCTGAGGAACGCTTAGAAAATATTGCTTCCCATTTTTCAATTCTAAACTAAACGCTTACCCGGGTTTTCTGTCTCGATGATAATTTTTTCATGGCAGTAAAACGAATGGATTTCTGCGCCACTTGTCAAATCCAAAATTCGAAAGTAACTTCGCGGAAAGAAAACTCGACTGCGGATTTTATTTATTCTAGATATAGGTCACTTTTTACAAAAATATTTATCTGGATAATTATATCAGGGGTATTGAGATCTTTGATAGATATAGAACGTTTAAAAAAAATAAATTCGTTGTTAGGGTCATTTTTTGCTCTCTGATTTGTGCTATTTACGTTATAGAATCTAGATTAAAATTGGGAAATCATTTTTTCTATAAAAACACATTCATTTAGTAATTTTTAACTTAATTTTTATTTACTTTTTTATATTATATATTGCTTTTAAATATATTGTTAGCAACATCATTTTAAAATATATATATAATTAATGCTAAATTATACAAAACTAGAGGGTTACACTCCCTACTCGCTCCGCTCGTCAACCCCCAAGAATCACGTTGTGACTCTTTTGGGATCACTACGTGATCCGAGCACGCTTCGCTCGTTGTATAGTTATGAGTGCGTGCGAGTAATAGGAAATTATAAATACATTAATTACTAAAAGTAAATTAAAATTATTTGAGTAGCAGGAAGTTGTAACTAAATTCTTTTTTATAAACTAAAACTAAGCTTTCAATTACTAAAAACTAAATAATCTAATTATAAAATTAAATTTTCACCTTTATACCATATATATGTAAATGTTAGAAAGAAATTTGAATTCTAAAATGTAGGATAAGCTGTTTACAAATAAAAATTATTTTCCTCAATCAGAAATCAGCACTTAAATCTTCTTGGTACATACAATTGAATGTTTTTCAACAGTTTCATTAGCCCTAACTTCATTCCAACAAACATCCAAATATCCACAGTTCTCCATGAATTGTTACTCTAAAAATGTATGCAGACTTTTTGCAGTAATTATTTAGCCATGAAAGTTATAACTTTTTTCTCTGTGTAGATATTTATGTGTTAAAACCTCAGAAAATTTAAATCTTCAAAAGGTGAGTTAACTCATTTCACAAACTTTTAGTTTAGAAAGGACAAATTAAAGTGACAAATGGCTTTAAATATGTTCAGATTCACTATTCAAAATTATAACCCATAATAATTATTAAATATACTTTTATAAAATTAGCAAAATAGCCTTTTTCAAAATTTTTTAAAAAATTCCAAAATTCTTGCTTTTTACACCAAAATTTTAAACATGCTTTTTTTCCCACTGAAATAATGATAAAAAATCTTCGCTACATGGATAAAACAACAGAATCCTGTCATAGTCAACTATCTTCCTGTAGCTCGGAAACTTCATTCCGTACACAAAAACGCTTGATTCGATTTTGTACATTCCGATAGAATCGTCTTAGGAAGGATTCCTCAACAGTTTCAGTTGTTCAACAGTTCTCTTTTTTGACGATTCCTATTTATAATTGAATCTGCCGACTTAAACTGATTTTGAAAAATTTCGTTGTCTCTGATCAAATCAAACTAAATTCAGCGAATCGAATATAAACAAAAGAAACTTGCGAGCTGTTGCCAATCGGTGATTAAGATATTCTACCCTTCTTTGACGCCACGTAAGAGAATTATATAAACAGATCTTGCCTTTCTCATTCTGTTTAAAAGTTGTATCAAATTACTTTTACAGAATTTAAAAAAAAATGTTTAAATTAATTTTCTTTAACGCTAATAAAAAATTATAAGAAATTACTGTTAAAATAGTTGCAAATATTATAGGCATTTACAGTAGTTTCTCAAACTAAGACATACTTTAAAAAAATTTTAATAAAAAAACTGTTTAGTACATATGTTTTTAACCTTTTCTTTACGGGGAAAAGATGCCATACCAGCTGATTATTTTCCTTTGGGAATACACTGGGATATCCCTCTGTACTAAAATGGAAATAATCTTCTAATTCAGCAGTCATTAATTAGAAATACCATATAAATGGCCTAAGATTAGTTCTAATCCCATAGGCCTAACATATATGTATAACTCTTTAACTGCGGGTGTGATTTATAAACCACATATATTAGAGAGAACTCGCATTTAAAAGGTTAATAATATAATGCTTTGAAATTAAATTCATTACAAAGTTGCGATTTTGATACTTATTTTTGAATAAGTTCTTCAAATAA
>BGPR01018975.1:19864-30019 GCA_013235015.1 Araneus ventricosus | reverse complement strand
TTGCCCTTCAGTTTACCACAAAATCATTGATAGATATTGTAAATCATATATTCAAAGAGCACACCCCATAATATATATTATTAGGTAAATTTCAAACAGATAGTCTTGAGGCAAGATTTGGGCAGTATAGACAAATGTCTGGGGGAAATTATAATGTTTCATGCCTTCAAATATTTGAATCTGAAAAAAAAGCTAAAAATTGTAGATTGGATAAATTTTCATTCAGAAAAAAAGGGGAGTTTCACATTAAATCTTTAGAAATTTTTGAGGCAACTTCAGAAACATCAGTAGAATTTGAAGTAGATGAAGAATTGTATGAGGTTTTCGACACAACTACCGATGTTGAAATATCACCAGGGGAAATGCCAGCATTCATTTATATTTCAGGGTATGTTGCTAAGAAAGTTAGTCAGAAATTAAATTGCGATCTTTGTACATCAAAATTTATTACAACAAAAGGTTTAGAATATGAAATTGACACTGCTTGTAAATATGTGTCACTTCTAGATCGAGGAGGCTTGAAATGGCCTATTAAATACACACTAGAAATATTGGTGGAAAGTTACCAAATTTTCAATAAATTAATTCGTAAAGAATTTGAAGAGAAATTTTTAAAAGCCAATAACCACAAGCAGCTGTTGGAACATCTGGTTTTTGAAAAAATGGAATTGCTAAATTCTGTTCCTGAAGTTTCATGTGAATGTAAAAATAATTTTGTCCTAATTGTAAAGCAATGTATTTCCATTTCAGCAAATATATTTTTAAATAATTATACTAAAATTAAGAATGACCAGCTTAGAGCTAAAAATTTGAAACGAAAATTATCAACTTTAGGATATTAATCCTTTTGTAGTTGAAGGAAATAGACCTATTGGGGAACCCGACTTCTCATAACATTTTTGAAAAGGGGGTAGTGCATCCTGAAACAGTACCTCCAAGGTGATGAGGAAACCTGTTTCTAACATTAAAACTTAATTAGAAATTTATGAAAATGAAATTAACAATTTTGTCGGTTTCTCACACTTATTATGAAAACACTACTGAATTATCAAAATTCATGCTTTGAAAATAAATGCTTCTTGCAATTGAAAATTGTGTCAAAGCTTTTTAATGAAATGTAAGTTTTTTTGCATGTGCTATTTTCACGAACTATTTATATTAATTGATCGTCAATATTAAAAACTCATTCAGTAATAAGTAACTGCCGAAAATCTTGTACTTATGTTGTGTTTCCGCTTGGGAATGAACGTTCCCTACATCAACAACGCAGCTACGGAGAGGCTTTAGACTGTGGCGTCACGAATCCAAGGTTCTGGCCTGAAGAGAACTGTTTGTTTTCTTTTTGCGCACGGCCCCGGTTTTTCCCCCGCCCATTCAAATCGATAAATTAGGCACGTCATTCACGGAGACTCCAAAGTTTGTTTTGATAACCCTTGTTTGAGAAGTGTCTAAGTCCCAGACTGACTCCCACGCACTTTCCCCCTTCCCAATTCTCTAAACACGGATGATTCATCGCCGTCTCGAAGAATCATACATCAATTTTTTGGCCTTCCCTTCCAATGGATATCAAATCCCTAATTAGCCCTCGTGTTGCTTCAAAGCGGAACGTTAGTAAAGTGCACTCCCGATTATCCGGCTTAATCACCGGGAGAGATCGCACGGAGAATTGAAAAACACGGATAATCCGAGAACTCCTTTTTATTAAAGAAAAAATCAACATCAGTACAAAAATATAAAAATTACTTACATTTGCATGCTGTATAACATCAGACTAGGAATTTTCCTTTTAACATTTACTGCTTTAAAAAATCTGCAATGCGTCTTTGCTTCTGCTGTTTGTTCATCTTTTGTCGTATATCGACACATCTTTTACAAACCGCAGTAATGTCACCACAATCAAATCCTCTTTGTCCCATATAATCTAACAAAGTTCCCAGAGATTGTAAGCAGCAGAATGAGAAATTGTATTTCCCTCATTTAGTACATCTTCTGCATCAGTACGAGCTCATTCTCCATTATCAAGTTTTTGAAGGATTTCTAATTTTTGTTTAACATTTAAAACGTTTCGTTTTCGTTTCACACCACTCATTTTTACCAGTAAACAATTTCACGCTACTAACTGACGATAAACAAGACGCAAAAACTAAAGGAACAGGTGCGAAAGTGAAAGAGGACGAAGAGGTTAAAGAATGACGTGTCAGGAAGAAGCGTGTTCGTACGAGAATGAGCTAGCAGGAAGTGGATGATTCATTTCTCGGAAAATTAGGGGTTGAACCGGTAGAGATTGCACGTGGAGGAAGAAAGAACAAAATATTTTTTAGCCTCCGCCGTCAAGGCTCATTAGTTTCAAGGAATGAATCTCTCGATCGAACATCAACATCGATTTTACATGAATGATAAGCGTGAAAATGTTTCTCTTTAAATTTTTGGGGAGTCCGGAATGAGTACGGATATCCGCAAACCGGATAATCCGCGCACGGATAACAGAGAGTATACTGTATAACTAAAACTAAAAAAAAGTATGTAAAGTATAGTTTAGTAACTGGTGATTAAACTAAACGTCAAGTTCGTAGCACATACAAGACAGTGGAGCAGAAAGTAGAAATTTGGATGTTTATTTGAATGGAAAAGACGTAAGTAATTGAGGAATAAATGTGATAAACGCGCGTTATAAATAGTAACAGCAAAACTATTTGGAAATCGCAAAGTAAGGAAAAAAAGAACTATTCACTTTAGCCGCAGGAGTGCTCAAGGTTGCGACCTATCGACACTATCTTTTGAACACCTTAGAACTACCACTTTCACGCACTTTTCACACCTATCTCGTTATAAAGCAGTGCACATTCGACACTTTAACATAACCGCTTTAGTACATAACCCGAGTTAACTCGTTCTAAATATCTTAGGTTTCTAAATAATTTGGTCCTTAAGCGGTTAAAAAATGGTACTTGGTATCTCTTTGTACTTGCATCGTTTACCCCTTTTAGTCTTCAATTCTTGCTTGTATTAGCTTTGTATACTGTTTTTGAAGCCCTCTATAGTTTTCATTTTTCTGTAGACTTTGCTCCTCAACATCCTATGTAAGATTGGACATTTTCAACTTGACTGATATTACTAATTTAATAGCCCAGATCTGTCTCTCGGTAACGCTCTGACGTCACCAACAATAAAACTCACACCACAGCACTGCGAGACATTAAACAGCATTATTTCGTTGTTAGAGAACCTAAATTTCAGTAATTTTAAATTTAAAAGAGTAATTGTCGTTCTAATTTCAAATTTAATAGCTCTAAAATAGTGAAATAAAATTTATCTCGCTATGATCAATAGTTCCCGAGAAATTTTAAATTATATTAATCATATATTTCATATTAATTTCCGTTTTTCAATAGTAAGTAGTAAATCACGTCAGTGGTATATCATGCGCGTGATATAGTTTCGAGACACGATGTATCTGATTATTTATTGCAATCGTGATGATATAATTTGATAATATTTTTGGCAACTTTGACAAGCAGAGAAGTGCTTTGTTTTGATTAGAATTTCGAAAAAGAATTCCTTTGAAATTTTAACTTTTGACTTACGTTTGACAAGCTGAGAATTTCATATTGAATTATAATAAAATTGTTAAACAACGAAAAATACTTCAAACGGAATGTTGTTTACCAAGAAGTTTTTGAATAAAGAAACATGTTAAAAAAATAAAAATATGTAAATAAAAAAAATATTTCCTGTCATAAAACATATTTTTATTTTATTTGTTTTCAATCAAAGTGAAGCATTTCTAACGCATATATTTATATATATTTAAACACGTCAAATTTGACGGGAAATCTCTCGAATGAAGAGGCAATTTGCACCCGTCGTACCATGACGGGTGATTTTCTAGTTATTAATAGTTGCTATTAAAACTTAAACGACGTTTTGTTGCAAGAGAGTATTAAATGCATAATAACTTAAAGCAAGTCAGGAACTTGGAGAAACATTTGCTTGGTTTATAGACTTCTTTCATAAATCACAAAAAAATTGACCTATTTAATAGTTGTAGAATGTTTCTAAGATTTTTAAAACTAAATAATAATAATTATTGAAGCGAAAAACTCTTCGCTTTTCTGCTTTCGAAATATGCCTTCTTTTAACACTGTATTACAATAAAATAAGTTTTTATGAATTGATTCCAGGGATGCTTTGGATCCTAGTCGATACACAGTTCACATTGGAAATATACGTGTGAATGAAGGCTATCCTGTGAAAGTGAAGAACATCGTTGTTCACGAAGATTACATTCCTAAACAGTACTACCACGATATCGCCATGCTCACACTGGACAAAGAAATCCTCAATCCATATGTTGCTCATATCTGCTTACCGTCGCCACAAATTGCTGTAAGAAACCTCACAGGTTCCAATACATCTTTGTTGGGATGGGGTCACACATCATTCGGTAAGTCGAGATCTAATTTTATCATATAGAAACATGATATTACTTTGGTAATGAGACTATTAGTGTGAACTGAGACAAAAATATTCGTGAAAAAATAAGTTAAGTTAAAAATACACACTTTCTTCTAAATATCTAGGATGTGTATTCCTTAACTGTATAGCCTTGTATCCTATATACTCCAGAAGTAAAGGGTTGAAGAGGAGCATGGCATTAAAACTGTTGGCATGTCTTGAGTGTAAATTGCAGAGTAACGCGGATACCTGGCAGTTTAAAACACAAAAGAGCTTTAATCCAGTTTACTTAAAAAATAAAGACATGCTGCTGTCTTTCAGCTTACACACTCACTGACAGCCATCCATTCGACTGCTATACTGCTGCTTAAAAACACAAATGAACAATATATATAGATTGTAACAACCAATCAACTTAGACTAGTGCCGTAACTTCGGCTACGTTGCGAAATAAACCAATGAGATGCTTTTCATTCAGTGACTGAACAAGTTCATTTGAATCTCCAACATTCGGCCCCATCAGTCACTGAATCCTTTTGAAATATAGCCTTTATTACTGAAAGAAATTTTTCTTTTACAAGAGGTTTTGTTAAGAAATCGGCCAAATTTTTCTTAGAATTTATATAATTTAGTTCAAATTAATTATCATATAATAATTTTCGAACAAATTTATATTTTATATCAATATGTTTAGTTTTACTATTCTCAATATTATTTTTCGAAAAATGGAAAGTTGTTTGGTTGTCACAGTACAATTCCGGCATTCTGAAATCAATTAAATTAAGTTCTTTTAAAATTTTAGAATACCAAATAATACATTTTGCACTTTCTGTTAGTGCTATAAATTCAGCTCCCATTGAGCTTAAAGCAATACATTTTTGCTTCTGAGACTTCCAAGTTATTGGTACATTTCCAAATAACATAATATATCCACTTGTAGGATGTCTATCATTTAACTTGCATCCCCAGCTAGAATCTGAATACATAGTTAACCTAGTATTATGAGTATTCGAAAGATTTATTTTATAATACATTGTATTAATTTAAAATATCAACAACAATAGTCCAGTGATGATACGTATATCCATTACAAAATTGTGAAATTGTGTTTACAGCAAATGCAATATCTGGCCTGGACCTATTCGCAATAAACGATAGGCATCCAATTAACGTTTTATACGGAATCTGTCTCATAAGTTCCGTTTCTATTATCTCATTTTCTTTTACTCTATCAGGTAAAATACACCCTACATTCAAAGGTAACGTAATTCGCCTTCTTGGTAAATTTTTGAATCTAGTCTTAAGTTTATTTATATATGTATTCTGATGCAAATACACAGAATCCCCGATTCGCTCAAAATTTACACCAAGTAGGTATCTAACTGGTCCCAACTCTGTTATTTCCAATTTAATTTTTATATTAAGAATTGAATCTTCAAGATCACTTTGCGATTTGCTGAAAACGACAATGTCATCCACATATACCAATAAAATACAATTACTTTTAGTATATAGACCATTACATAACTCATTTTGATGAAATCCAAGTCCAAATAAAATTTCATTCAATTCAATGTTCCATTGTCTGCCACTCTGGTGAAGACCATATATACTCTTATGCAACCTGCAAACATAATGCTCGCATCCTTTTACAGCAAATCCTTCGGGTTGCTGCATGTAAATGGGAATATCCAGGTTTCCATACAAATATGCTCCTTTTACATCAATTTGAGCATGATTCCACCCTAAAATACATATTAACAAAACAAATAAAAATTTAATTATATCAAAATTCACAAGTGGTGCAAATACATCAGTAAAATCAACACCCGGTCTTTGCTTAAACCCTTGTTCTACCAATCTCGATTTATATTTCTTTACATTATTTTTCTCATCATGTTTAATATTGTATACCCATCTACAACCTAAAACTTTCATATTCGATTTTGGTTCAACAAGATCCCAAACCTTTCTATTCTGCATTAATTTAATTTCCTCAGACATAGCTTCGTCCCATTTCTCTTTATCAGGAGAAATTTGAGTTTCTTTAAATGTTTTGGGGATTTCAGTCATGTATATCTCGTTTTGAAAAATATCATTTACAAAGCTTACTTCATCTACGGAATCTGAACTAGTTTCATTTTCACATTCCGATTTTTCTTCTAAACGCGTATTTGTTGTTGTTGGTTTAAAGTTAAATTGATTAGGGTCAAACTCTAATTTGTTTTTCTCACAATACATTTTAACATAATTTATGGATCTAAGTCGTTCTTTACTAGGAGGATAATAATAAACATCTATCCTTTTATTTTCTTTCTTAGGTTTTTCTACTCTTATCCAAGTTCAAATATCTAACGATGAGGGTTTTTTCGGTGAACTAGATTTTTCATCCTGTGCCCTGCAATCACTATCGTTATTTAAATTTTGATCCAATTGATATATAGCATAGTCATAATGTTTAACTTTACGAAACAAAGTTTTCACGCCATTCTTCGTTTCATCAATTTTAACGTGAATACTTTCTACGACTTTCCTTTCTTTAGGTAACCATACCCTGTATCCTCTTCTATTCACAGCGTAACCTACCAATATTCCAATTTTAGCTTTGGGTTGTAATTTATTTCTATTAACTGTTGGTACATACACATATGCTAGTGAACCAAATGTACGACAATGTCTAATGGAGGGTTTATGTCCCGACCATATTTCCATCGGCGTTTTTCCCTCTGTTAATTTATGACTACACCGATTTTTAGTATGAACATAGGCATAAAGTGCTTCCGCCCAAAACCTTGGTTGTAAGCCACTATCTTGCAGCATAGTTCTGACCGCTTCCATACTTGACCTATTGAATCTTTCATCTATACCATTTAATTCCGGTGTATAGAAAGATGTTCTCTCAATTTTAATACCCAAATCTCTTAAAAATGTCTCGAAATCTTTCTGACAAAACTCCAATCCGTTGTCGGTCCTGACACTTTTAAGTTTCCTTCCTAAATCGCGTTGTACCCTAGATAAGTACTCTTTAAAAATTGAAAATACTTCGCTTTTACTTTTAAGAGTAAATACATCTATTTTTCTAGAAAAATCATCAATTATGGACAAGAAATATTTACTTCCCCCCAAAGAATTAACAGGTGCAGGTCCCCATAAATCCATGTGGACTTTGTCCAAAACAGACTTTGTTACTCGTTTGTACACATAATTCTTTTTCAGAGACGTTCTTGTTGCTTTACCAACATTACAAGCTATACAAGATTCATTATCTATTTTAATATTTACTTTCTCCAACCCTTTAACCGATTTATTTCTCCACATATCCTTAATAAGAGGAATATCAACATGGCATAATCTCTTATGGATTAAATTTAAATCTACACTAGTATACATTACACTGTCTAATAAAGGATAACCAGATACTATATAAAGCATATTTTGCCGAAAAGCTGAAAAGAAATATTCATTATTAGAATGACATATACGCATAACATTATTAGACCAAATTATTATAAGTCCTGCTATGTCCATTCTTGCTCCGCTAATTAAATTCCTCCTCATGTTTGGAGTATAAAATACATCTTTTAAAGTGATTTTAACATTACCTTTAATGTCTTGAAAGATGAAGTCTATATCACCTATTCCTTCAACTTCACATGTTGACTTCCTATCGGCAAGGAGGGCTTTTGTCGTTGTTATTTCCTTAAAGTTCTTGAACCAGTCACGTTCATAACAAAAATGGGAAGTAGCTGCGGTGTCTATCAGGAACTGATCCCAGTCCGTCGAGACTCCAAAAGCTTTATTAGTCCCACAGAACGAAGTTTCCGATGCGAACGCTTGTTTCTTTTCTTTATTCCGCTTCTTATAACATTTAGATGCATCGTGTCCTTTGCGGGAACAAAAGTCACAAAACGGCCCTATTCCTTTAGGGTAACTGATTTTTCTGTATTGACCAGGGTTTCCTGAAGGGTCCAACACTGCTCCACTGCGTTCAGAAGATTTCTTGCGAGTTTCCTGCAGACGAAATGATCTAACGGTGTAAGCATTCTCTGTATAATCTAGATTCAAATCCTTCTGCTTCAGTTGAATTCGTCCAGCTTCGTTTACAAGTTGTTTTTCAACTTCCCGATGGTTAAATTCTTCATCCTTCAATCTGTAGAGGGTTTGAACCGAATGGTCATACTCGGCTGGCAATCTTCTAATAAGTTGTAATGCGATTAAAAGTTCAGGAATTTCAAAACCCGCTTCCTTAACTTGAGTTTTCTTCTCATCGACTCGCTTGCAAAAAATTCCAATGGTTTCTTCTTCTGGATTAAACTTGAGCTCGAAAAATTCATCGATAAGAACTGCCAATCGGGTTTTGGAGGTTGGTTCGAAATTTGTTTTTAAAATGTTCCATGCTTCTTTACCATCTATTGTGTGTTGGATTAACGGAAGAAATTTTCTTTCGATGCCTTGGTAAATTGTAGTGTAACATCTCTGCTTTCTCCAATCATACTCGAACTTTTCTTTCTCAGTAGCTTGTTCAGGACATGGCTTATCTTCAATTATGAAGCTCCAACAACCGCGATACATCAGCACGACCTTCATGTCTTCCTTCCATGAGGTATAATTAGAACCATCCAACTTCGGGAATGCAAATGGCGAAGACTCCGCTGGCATATTCATCTTCCGATCTGCTTTATAGACTTCACAACAAACAGGCACAATCCTTTCGGTTTACTTAAACAGCATGGCTTAAAACTGCATCTGGAAATCATCAGTACGGGATCGCACGGCCCTTAACCACTGTTGGCATGTCGTGAGTGTAAATTGCAGAGTAACGCATATACCAGGCAGTTTAAAATTCAAAAGAGCTTTAATCCAGTTTACTTAAAAAATAAAGACATGCTGCTCTCTTTCAGCTTACACACTCACTGACAGCCATCCATTCGACTGCTATACTGCTGCTTAAAAACACAAATGAACAATATATATAGATTGTAACAACCAATCAACTTAGACTAGTGCCGTAACTTCGGCTACGTCACGAAATAAACCAATGAGATGCTTTTCATTCAGTGACTGAACAAGTTCATTTGAATCTCCAACAAAAACTATCTCTATTCTCTATTTAGGGGTGCCGCAGTTGGGTGTCTGGGGGGGAGGGCTCGGGGATGCTGTGCCACCCCGTCGGGGCAAATTTTTGTACCCCATTCACGCGAAAGGCTATTCAACTAGTAGATAAATAAAGATCATTCGAAAATTTGAGAGGATCATCTTTACGCTCCTCCCCTTCTACAACAGTCCTTGTCCCGCCTGTCGGGGAGACCTTGCTCCCTCCGGCGCGAAGTCCGTGCCACCCGGTCGGGCAGTTCTAATACCATTCCTGTCCCTATTTAATAAAATTTAAATTATTTTACATATTTACGCGATTGTGACAAGCTGCATAGTCCTCCAACAGATGCCACCGATTGCCGCAATCTTAATAAAAGCCGAAACGAGGATGGCGAAATAGAAATTACGTGAACAGTTCGTGATAAGTAGAAGTCAATTATTTGTCCCGGTTTCCGAGAAATATCTTAAAAGATAATGATAAATATCATAATAATGAAATATCATAATAATGATATGATCATAATAATGATATGATCATAATAATGATGAAATATCATAAAGATAAGATTTGTGATAAGTCAATTTCGTTCGTCAATTATTTGTCCC
>BGPR01018975.1:0-17435 GCA_013235015.1 Araneus ventricosus | reverse complement strand
GAAGTTTCAAAATTAGTCACAAATCTTGCCGACAGGTGGCGCTGTGCGTTGCAATCGCTATTCAGAGTAAAAGAAGAAAGCTGTAAACTGTTCTATGCAAGCACGAAAAATGCACATTTTGAATCGATTGTGATGTGGTTGCAACGATTGCTTGCAAATGACAGTTTACAGCTTTCTTCTCGGACTCTGAATAGCGATTGCAACGTACAGCGCCACCTGTCGGCAAGATTTGTGACTAATTTTGAAACTTTTGTATGAGAATTTTACTGCTCTCAGACTAAGCATTCCACCGGTTTCAATCTTCTATCGATCTCCGTTGCCGAGTTATTTAATTTTAAAATCAGGGAGTCCTTTGTTGGACACCCTGTATGTGCCAATGTGTAAATAAAAAAAACCCCAAAGCGTTTCTTAAAAACCAAACGATGAATGAAAGATAAATTAAATTATCCTTTATTAGAATGTTAAGTTTCATTTGCTTCTTTCCTCGTAAGCAGTATTCATTTATTAAGTTTGAAAAATAAAACTTTCACGTTTACTTTGCTATGCTATCCAGATATAACCAAAAAGCTATATTATTTGATTTTTTTGGGGGACAGAAAAGTATAAATTACTAAAAAGTTTGACACATTTTAAAATCTCTTTGAAAACTCGTATATCAATATGGAATTTATAAAAATAGTAATCTAAATACACAAGAAAAATCAATTTTAATCTTTCTAATGAAATATCAAATCACAATGCAGTCTAATCCCAATAGATTGGCAATCAGCAAATATCAATAAAATATTCTCAGTCAATTCAAAATATTTTTAATAAACCCTGAAAACTCATAAAGATGATAAGAAAGTCATAGTCGTCTCGGAGATAACAATTTTCAAAATTTGATTGCGTTTGTTCATCTAGATGTATTTAGGAAACATTTATAAAAGCCAACTCCCGTTTAACCTTCCAGCGGGGGCGCGTTTGCAAGAGATACTTGAATTGTGCATCGTATTACATATTTATATCGTTATTTTGGATATTTAAGTGCAATTTTATTTATAAAATCTTTGTTTACTACTAGGCTAATAAGTACAGATAACATAAATAAAAGTTGCGTTTATTTTTGTAAAGCAACACGACATATATATGTAATACGATGCACGATACGTCGTAAAATTTGCGTAAGCGCGCCCGCTGGAAGGTTAAAATTCCGAAAACAGCAAATAATAGACCGATTTTGAACCCATCATCATTACTTTAGCGTTTCAATTATGCTGGTACAATAGTTGCATCACTACAGAGCACAAAAAAAGACAGAAGGCTTGAGATGAAAGTGAGAAGAAAACTACACACAGAACTAACAAAAATAAGGCACAAACTGGTATTAGTTCTTTCTTCTTTTAACAGGCTTAAATTTATGAATAAAGCGCGCCCAAACAAACGTGGGACTGTGCCTCAAGAATCGTTATACGACGTGGCAGGGGTGGCGCCAGTCCGGGGGTGGGCAGGTCTTCCCTCTCGGAGATGCTGTGTTCCACGTCGGAGCAAATTTGTACCTCGTTCACGCAACGGTCTATTCAACTAGCAGATAAATAAAAGATCTGGTGAAAATTGAACATAGATATCATTACACCCTCCCCTATACAGCAGGTCGTGCCACCTTGTCGGGGAGATTCTACCTCTACTCTTGCCATGTGGTAGAATTTTGAGGTTCCTCTGGTAGATGGATGTATATACCAAGAAAATCTGGTATAAAGTGGTTAGAGGCAGTTTGTCGTTGAGTAAAATAGTAACGACAAAACTATTCCCTGCTATAAATTCCTCTAAAAAGGCTAAGCGCGCTGTAATCTGTAACTTTTGTCCGACAGAAAGAGTTACTCGAACCGACATTGCATGTCAAAAGTGTATAGGCCTGAGTTCATGTTCGAAGTGTAGTTTGATAATGGTGCAGTGATTTTGACACCAATGACCAAGTTTGATTGACCTGGTCGTGGCATGTACAAGATTAACCCTCTGTCTGCTTATCCCTCGATTTCCGAGGGTAGAAAGTTGGTCTGTTTTCTGCTGCATCCTGCGATATTCACAAGATCATTGTTTACTATGTACTATTCTAGAATTCAATCATATTATACCAATAAAGTTGTGCTTATAAATAACAATTCGTTTCGTTCAACGGTATTTGAACATCTTTGGAAACGTTGCATCTAAATAATGATTTTAAAAAATTCAGCTGTCAGAAGGTTAATATCTCTGCACCATCTGAAAGATCAAAAACCATATACTAAAATATCAATTGACCATTTCAAAGAGAACTCAAAGTCATGAAACGTGGAATTACGCTTCTAGAATCACAATCGTACTTTCAAATGGGCGCTACATATACTAGAATATAAAGATCAAAATACAACTTTTAATTCAGTTAAATCAGTTTCGATGCAGTGTTTACCCTATGCAATTTTTATTTGTTCTTTTCAGAGTGATTCTGGTGGACCATTAATGTACAAGGAGAATCCCGAAGATGAAAATTCTCCGTGGGTGCTGGTAGGCATCGTTTCTTTCGGTTACGGTTGTGCCGAACCAGGATTTCCGGGGGTGTACACACGCGTATCGAGTTACATGACCTGGATATTACGACATATGAAAGACTAAGCATTTAAAATTGCAATAAAATATTTATTTTCTATCTTAACGTTCTGATTTCTCTGACTCTATTCTAATAATTGTATTTTTTTTAGTTCGAATGAGTTACTGAATGCAACATATACAAGCCGAAAACATTACACGAAATAAGTTTCCCTTTTACGCAAGCCGTCTTCTTACGTAGTACATAGCACAGTAAAATCTCTCTCCACCCTCCGTTTCAAGTAAAAACAACCGTTCAGAAACCCTGGCCACTCTGGAGGGTTTTACTTTTTGGAAGACAAAATATTTATTATGACCAACTGTAACTTCACAGCCGATGGCCGATGTTTTATGGCTGAGCAAATTCGAAGCGAATGCAGACAATGAGTAGTCTTTCCGAATTTTATTACAGCTAGATTATTTACATAGATTTGTAATATACATTTTCTAGATTAGAATGCTTATGTACAAAACAATCAATAAAATGACCTCGAAGGGAGGAACTGTAACTCTGGTCGAGTAATTAATTAACTTCGCGAAACCAACCTGCACTGCGCTGGAAAAATCAATAAAATCCCGGAGTTCGATGTAAACTCCTACGAGATGAGCCCAAGGACCGAGTCTATCCGTAAATATCAGAACTCGCAATCCCTGATGGGAGTACTGCGAGTCTCGATTCGAAGCCAACCTAACACTCACCAGCGTAGGTGAGGTCCAACTCTCAACTCCCCTCAGACCATCGAAATCCCCCGTTTTATGTCACAATCCGGGTCTCCTCATTAGTAAGATGGCATTCCTTTCCACCACCTGCAAAAATGCCCACCATTATTTCTTCCTCGTTAGCACCCTTCCTACAAAGGTAAATGTTGCCCCTCGTCCATCAAATCCACGCTTCGTTACTCTGAATTGTCCAGTTCAACTGTTGTCAACTGTTCAACTGTTGTCAATCGACGCTTTTTTAAGAACCTGTGGTCCTGTCTGGTCTCCAGCAAGTATCGTCGCCTCTGCCCCTTCACGCTTTGTTATACCGCACCTGCACAGGGAAGCATTGTATTCCTCAGGCGGTTGACACTAGTCGAAGAATGTTGTGTTAAATTTCACCTGCAACCCTAAATCATCGTGTTGTTACACAACCCTCATTCATTATTTCTGAAACAATGAATTTTAAGCCATATCTAAAGAAAACAGTATATTTTTCGGAGATTGCTTGGTTCTTTTAAATTTTTAAGAGTTAGCTCCTTTTTTCAATTGTTAAAGTAAATTCCTAATAAATTCGTCGGTAGCTGTAAAGCGTAGGTTCCCAACTGGTGATCCCTGGGGGTACGCGGCGGACCAGTTAGGGGTACGCGAAAGTGATCTGCGTAATGGCGAAGAACACAAAACATAAGAATATTCTAGAATTTTGTTTCCCCAAGTTTGGATGGAAAATGAAATTAAAACCTGTACGAGTCCTCGAAAGCCTAAGGAAAAGGAGGGAGCTGATTAATATCTCATAAATTGAGACATTGCTCTCATCATAAGTTTATGCGAAATTATTTCAATGGTATTTTCTTTTGCTTTGACGTCGAACTAATGCTATTTTAATAAAATGGAAGAAATTGTAAAGTCAAAAATCAATTCTAGAAATTTCATTAAGTTCATTAGAATGGTTTGACTCTTAAGCTAACTTAAGGTCTTGGCGTTGTTAATGAAAACCCATTAGGGCTGAGGGATGGTTTCGAGGAGATATAACAGAAGAGGGTACTCAAAAATAAAAAGATTAATCAAGGGGTACGCGGATGAAAAAAGTTTGGGAACCGATGCAATAAGCCCTTAATATTATTGATAAAAACTTCTTTGCTTAGAAGGATGGTTGGAGACAGGGATTTGACAGTAGGGGGTACGTGAAAATAAAAAGACTTATCAAGGGGTACGCGAGAGGGAAAAGGTTGGGAACCCCTGCTGTAAAGGAATGGGTAATTACAAAAATCTGGTGAGCTCTTAATGATTTTGTCTGTTAAGCTCTGTTGAGCTCTAAATTACTTTTTTTATTTACGTCTTCCTGAAATTATACTATTCGACTATTTTTCTTGCTGATTTATAGCTATAATACTAACGTAATCTTTCTATACGTTGGTTCAGATTAGGTAAAACAACTGTTGGACATCATTCAGAGGTTATGCTTGTGGCGAAAATGGCTTCTTTATCTGTATTTAGTAACCATAGAAGCTGTAATTTACTACCTCGGTAGATGTCGAAGTTCTCTTTTCTCTCTACATTGGAAAAGGAATGATTAATTTCGATTTGAGATCTGATGTTGTTGAGGAAAAGCCTTAACATTTCCGGTGTTAAAGAAGAACTGGCCACCCCTACATGGCGGTCACCCTTCTCAACAATCGCTTTTTGTCTGTGGCAACATTTTTGGACTATTGACACAATGTGAAAATAATTCTTAGGAATGGCTATTTGAACCCTTTTTTCAGCGGCAGGAGTGATCGCCCAATCAATTTCGAAGAAATCCATCTCTTTCGTCTCCCTGGCTTTGGCCTTATTGTTGAAGGAAAGTATAGAAAAGGGAACAAAAAGTAGATACACTAAAAAACAATACTGGAAATCCAATTGAAATTAAACATCTATTTTCCAATGTGGAGCGAAAAGTGAACTTCTTCCTCTGTCGAGTTTAGTAATTAATGCGTTGTATTTGTTTCGACCTGTTCCTCCAAGCGTGGCGTGTGGATATGGTGGCAGATTCTTTATCTCGAAATCCAAGTGAAACCAGTTAGCCATCGTATTGCATCTAGTCTAGGTGTAAGGAGGGGAGGAGGATTGTTAACGTGAGTTTAACTACGAAGAAATGAAACCTATGTCTCTTCCTCGTCGTCTATTATTTTTCCCTGAACACTCTTCTCGTATCTTCAAAACGAGACGTAAATCTTTATAATTATATCATCTTTCTTCGGTAATAAAGATACAATCTCTTTCTAACCCCACATGGAAGAAGGCTTAAATTTCTGAGAATGAATATTTTCCATTTGAAACAGTTAATGGTGGCTCACTCTAATAACTCCCTGACCGTTATTCGGTGATAATTATTGAAGACGTCCCACTTATCATTGCCTTTTACTATTAGCTTCCAAAATCAGACGGTTCCGTTGTTTTACAGCAGAGGTTCCTAACCTGTGGTACGCGTACCTCTGGGGTACACGAAGGACTAGTTGGGGGTACGCGAAATCAAAGTTGGTAACGGCGGCAACAAAAAAACATAAGGAATTAAAAATCTTACATAATTTTGTTTCCCCAACTTAATGCCTGCTGTTTAATAATTAAACCTCTTGAAAAGTTGATTATTATAGCGCTTTATTTTTAGCCCTCTTTATAAGTTAATGCTAAATTCTTGCAGTACTGATTTCAATTGTTTTGGCGTTGAGCTAATACTATTAAAAATGCAATAAAATGTAAAATAAAAAATAATTACAGCAAATGTTATTCATTCGATTCTATTGACTCTTAAGCTAACATAAGCCCTTGACATTATTGGTAAAATTATGCATAGATGGTTGAATGGTGTGTGTGTGTGTGGAGGGGGGAGATGTGACAATAGGGGTACTCGAAAATATAAATATTAATCAAGGGGTATTCGAAGGAACAAAGGTTGGGAAAACCTGTGTTAGACCAATAATTCTCAAGTGCAAATGGGTTCTATTTAAAGTTTTTCTCTTAAATTTTTGGATATCCAAACATCACAAAAGGCAAATAGCGAAACCTAGTCGCATTAATTGCTCATAAAGGGACCGTTCGACACATTGAGACTCTATGCTATTTCACGAGAGGTAATTCCTTGATTTTTTGTGATCGGCTCCTGAATTTGGTCGTCATCAATCGCTGATGGTCTACCGGTGCGTTTCTGCTCTGAAACAAGAAATTCCCACCGTTTAAATTTTCAAACCAGTTGTGCACTATTTATACACTTACAACTTCGATGTTCTTCATAGTTATATTGACACCAGTTTGGCTTAATTTAGTTTAGTTATATTAATGACTCGTTTTAAACAACATGAGTGCTATTTTGGGAGGATCCACGTAATTTTTATCCTCGACCAGATAAGGAGGATGGCACTTGAGCTGGCACTCCAGGCTCTTGCCCGAGCAGTATATCAAGCTATTCTCTCCCCACCGAGGTGGGTCGAACCATGTTTACACTCCCAGCTCTCTTATTTAGCATTTAAAATTACTCTTAGCATTTAAAATTACTGCCCCTGTTCGGGCAATGCCTGTATCATCTTATTGTACCCAATAAATCCCGTCCTCCACATGCTGGTGGAACAGCTCTCTCCCTGCTGGTCCTCTACAGGCCTTACACCCTTCTTGGGTAGGCCGGGACAGTGTGGGTATTTTTGCACCACAGCAGCGGAAGGACGTTTGGACTCCTTGTATAGTTTAATTTGCAACAGGGGAGGACGTTTGGCCCCCTTGTATAGTATAATTTGCAACAGGGGAGGACGTTTGGACCCCTTGTATAGTTTAATAGGCAACAGGCCCAAATATAAGAGGGATCTCCAGTGGAATCGGATTTCGAACCTGGAGGCCTCGGGATCCGAGAACTTTCCACGTTGGCCCCATACTTGAAGCAAACTCAATTAAACCAATATCGATAGCGAATAGACACAAACATTTTCGAAAGCACCACCTTTCACAAAATAATTTCAAAGGTTGATAACAACGATTCAAAGACTGTAGACAACGTCCAGTTCTTGGGGTTGTAGATGCAAATGACGGCTATGCCGTCCTATATTGTTAGTATTATAAATAAATTATTAAAATGTATATTAGTGTTAAATCCATTTCCTTTGAAAGTCTTCATTGTTCTGGCAAAAATGAATGATGAAATATTTATCATTAAGATCGCCTATCATTTACGCTTTCTTACAAATGTCTCTAAAAATTGAATTTTGTATCTCATAATTATCTCTGAACTCTTGTTATGCAAATATAATTGTTTATTCTTGAATTTTTAAATTTTGTATTTCAGAAAAATCTAAATGGATTCAAATTAACTCAACTAATATGAAAAATAAAGATATATTGGTTCCTAAAAATATATTTTTTCTTTTTGTTAAATAATTCCCAAAAAATTGTCGCTTTAGTCTGCATAGCTACCAAGACTTGTATAGCCGTCCTTTTGTATCAGCGAAATCGAGATATTAAAAACAAATGACGGCTGTAGACCTTCGCCGTTATTTAGAAAACATTGTTAGAAATAATAATAATTTTATTCTGTAAGTTTGAAATCTTCATGGAACTCCCCAAGAATCAATATCAATTAATTAACGAAAAAAGTTTCTTTTGTCGTCCATAACCTATTTCAGAGTGAGCGTCAATGACTAGTTGTACCATAACTTATACTGTTTCAATTTCTATGAATAAATTGTTAACCTCTTAACCTACAACAACGTGTCTCACACATGCATCGAATTACAGAATTTTTGGTATTTAAATCCGTAATTGAGTCAACATAACGTTAGTTTTAAATACAAAATTCACTCGCACATGCTTAAATGCCTCAAGTATCCTTTACCATCTTAAATAGATTGAAATACAGTCGACGCTCGTTATAACGACCACACATTATAAAGACCATTCTATTATAACGACCAGTGATAAAACCCCGGCTGTGTTTCCCTATGCACTATATGTTATTTTACTTCCGGTTATAACGACCGTCCAGTGTCGTCTAATCCCAATACAAAGTCCGTATTCAGCGAACACTCTTCCCGGTAATTTAAAAAAATTCCTTTATTTTCTACTTTAAAATCTATTTTAGAAATCTATTTTTAATTGATAAAATTTTATGTTTAATACCAATGATAAAAAAATAATTTGGGTATTTAGTTGGAATCTCTTTAAAAATAGCCTATTTTTACAGAACTGTTGAACATGCATGTGTACGTTTTTTAAAATTGTATCCGCTATAGCGACCACTCGTTATGAAGACCTTTTGCTGTGGGACGCAGAGGGTCGTTATAACGAGCGTCGACTGTAATAATAAAAAAATCCCAAATAGGTAGTATCATCTACTTAGGAGATTAAATAAAATCATAGCGCAAGAGGTTAGCGACACATTTAGGCGAGATACTTTGGGCCAGGATTGTCGAATCATTTCCGAAGATGCAATTCGTTGTCTTTATATCAGAACTCGATAGTTTTCATATTCCTACAGCCAGCGGGAATGTTCTTTGTTCTGCTCTCGATCTAACCGTATACTTCGACAAAATGGTGCTTTTGGCACTTAAATTTATAGCACAGTGAAGAGAATCAAGAATGTATTTTGAAACCTGAGGGTAGCCTTATCTGGACCGTCGCCTAGAATTTACTTTATCGTAACCTCGCGTCTATTAAATATTTGGGACTTGAATAGACAACTTATTTTGTAATGATGTAAATGTGGCACGTGGAATCATATTTTGGAGAAAGCGCTACGTGGCTACAGTTCGTGATAGAGAGAGCAAATATTTACATTTAGTACATGAACAAAAGAGTTAAAGTCCTTACACCATTTAAAAAGTAAGGAACAAAATATACAACTATATTTTCGGACAGGAAACTTGTGTTGGCTGCAGTCTGTTAATATAGTTTTATTGAATTAGTCTAGAAATAAGGTGCGGTAAATTATTATTATAGAAACTGCTCAGATTAGACCATAAGCAGTTGCCTGAATTGGAATAGCCCAGGAAGTAGTTATAATAACTAGCTGTCCTCACAAATTGCAATTGAAACAAACCAAATGAAAAAAGCACAAAAAAGAGCTTTAGAGACATTAAATATTGATTAAAGAAAAGCTAAGGCTAAGTGATTTCATGTCATGTGAGAAAACAAAGGAAGAATAAGAAATGATACAGTGCGTAAAATTTCATACTTGGGTTCATATATTGTTTTCTTGTGTGAATTTGAGAATCAAAAAGTTATTTCTTCTTTAATTATACTTAAAGAAATTAATGATCCAATTTGGGAAACCAATTTCGTTAATTGGAGGGATGAAATTTTAATACGCTGATTTTTTTACTATATTAAAGTATATTTCTTAAGAAGTTAACTACATTATTTTGGAGATGAAGAAACAACAAAAAAAATCTTTTTTTTTTTTTAATAAGATAACTTCTCTACCACTGCACTTAAAAATGGTTAAGTGGTCAAAATAATGTTACCTTCCTCTACCTGATCAAATTGATTAACAAATTTAATATTAATGTAGGATATTACCCATAAAAATAATTTAATCACTACGTAAATAAGATTGTAAAGCTAGATTAAATTTTTGAGATAGGTGGAGCCACGAGTCTTGCTCATGACACGTCACGAGCAGCGCCCTCTTTTACCCCACAAAACCAGCGTGCATGCTCAGAGCAGCGCAGCGCAACGCAGGCAGCAGACAAGCTTGTAACTGTCTCTTTCGTCATGTAAATTAAATCATTTGCGGCGCAGTTAAGTCACCCGATCATCATTTGTGGTAACTATGTCCCACTTAACTTTCCTTATGGCTCTAAATCTCTAATACCGTAATTACTTTAACCCATTAACGTCTATTCCAAATTTAATATAGCTCGTGAATAATTATGACTTCATGTAAATCAGTAACTCTTTGTTATGTTTCTTTGTACATATCTTTCCCCTCTTTAAACTCTCCCTATAGTATTTAAATAAATGTATTTAATTGAAGTCTCCTCGTTCATTTCATGTAATATTTTGTTTTAAGTTTAATGTGATAAAACCCCTTAAATCCCCTAGACTTAAATCCGATCTACTTACCCCTTAAAGTTAACCCTTCCGTGGGCATTCTGTTTAATTGAACGGCATCCCACATTAATTCTATTTTATCTCATGGCGTGTTTCAGCTGACGTGTTCACATGCTCAGGAATCCACACTCAACTGACATTTAACCCGATGATGGATTTGGCAGTGGCGTAGCGAGGGTAAGTAGCACCCAGGTCATAATGCGATTTTCCGCCCTCCCGTCATCATCAGTGGCTTAGCTTGTATAAACGGCGGGTGTTTCATGGTATTTTTTTCGTCCCTTCATCATATTTGGTTTTAAAAAGTGACGTAAACGCTTTGATATTTTGCCAACTTGCCTAGTGGCGAAGCTGGGTTAAGGGGCGCCCGGGGAATAAATGTTTTTTTTACCCCAGTTGCCATCAGTAGTTTATCAAGTGTAAATGGTGCCCGGGGCATGGTATTATTTCTTCGCCCTTCGTTATATTTTGCTTTAAAAATGGCATAAACTTAGCATTGTTTTGGTAAACCCAGATAGCAAAGAAAGCTTGTCTGAAAGGTTTTGGAAACCTCGTCGTCAGCAAGGGTAAAGGGTTGTCACAAAGGTTTCCATGACAAGGGTTGAACCTTTCGGCAAGGCAGCGGAAAGGTTCGCTAGTCAACAAGAAACAAGGTTTTCTGTAAGATTTCCTCAAGCTTTATTACAAACTTGCTTCAGACTTTCTTCAAGCTTGTTTCATGCCTTTTCAAAAAGTTGCTAAGAGCCCTGCTTCGACGGACAAAATAGAACGCCCTTCTCCCCTCCGAAGCCGTATTCCTACAGAGGAGAACCTCCCATTGAATGAAGTACTTCTTTCAGATAAGATTTAAAATTCACTGTGGCAAAAATGATTAATTAAGGCTTGCCTTAATACATATTTTGTTTTCCGAAAATGAAAACCCTTTATAGCGGCCTATACCTTTGAATGGGCAACTTTGTTTGGAATCGAGGTTATACTGTATAAGATATAATAAATTCAGCTAGAAGACTCCATTCTTTTTTAAAGAAGATAATAGCACTGGCAGAAGATATAGGTAAAAAAACTGAGAAAAAACACGAAAATACCTCATCTTCAAGATTCATAGAATACTTATTCGAGATCCAAAATATACAAAATTTGGTAAGCATATGCCCGATATTTTGTTCTGTGAAGCATTGACAGATGCACGGACAAAAGTTGAATTTAGATATTATTATGCCCTCCTGGGTACATTCTCTTTAGTTCTGAGAGTTTTCACAAAACCGAGGCACTCGAGTGATGTATCTTGTTTTCAGATGTACTCAATCCTCTAGCTATGAGCTTTCTCGCTCTCAAAGCACTCTATGGTTAATAATAGTTCTTTTTGATTCTTGCTTCTAATGGATAGCTAAAATCATACATGTCGATGATGCTTTGAGATTCTTTAACTGAGTATTTCATTGTTGTCCCCTAGGTGCCAATCTGCCAGTATTCAGCCACCCAAGTGGTTACTCTGTTAGAGATCAATCAAGGTCATCATTTTCTTGCGCTTGGTATTAAGGTATGCCACTGTACCCGGGGGCTCTCATGTGTGAAACCGGAACTTCGTAAAAGACTTTCTATCTCAAATTAGTTCACCAGAGAAAAATAGTCTGAAAAAGATTCAAAGCTTAAGCAAATCGCAGCATTAAGAATAACTTTGAAAACTTTTGGAACACCTCGTCGAAAAGCTGTCATCAGTTGCATTCTCTTCACACACCAATATTTTCACTCTTTCACAGACACATTTCTCGCCGGTTCCATAAAATCCTAAAACTAATCATAACCTTTATTCGTTCATATTTGCGATAACACTGTTCACACTGATATTTCAGAATTCATGTGAGACAGCAATAATTCTCGAAAAGTTTTTTGTATTATATATCTTCAAGAGCAAATTAAACCAATATTAAATTTACATCAGATAAGCTTCGTTGAAAAATATTTTTTCCTCAAATTCAAGTAAAGCATTCTGTGTTTTCAAAAGTTTTATTAATTAAAAATAACTTGGTGCTTCTCATATTCAAATATCATGATTACATTAATGGAATATGACACCATATAAATCGATTTTACAATGATAATAGTTTATGGGTTCTAAAAAAAGCTGTATAAATTAAGGCCACATATTTAAAGAATACCTGTTGACAGGGGCGGATTAAAGGATAGACGTAACATGCGCACACTAGGGCCTCTAACTGAAAGAGGTCTCAAACTGCAGAATTTTTTAAATATAATATTGGTATATATTCAGTTCTTGAAACCCTCCAAATTCATTTCTAGCCCACCAGATGTAAAACCTTAATTCAGTTGGAGTGGTGGTTAGACACTCCCATACGAGTAGATACTCATTTTCCCTGACTTGAGAAGAAATTAATACATTTTCTGACGAAGTTGTCATTTCAATGATCAGTATGAATGACGAGCTCTCATTTTCAACAACTAGCATCTATGCTTCAATAGGCCTTAGTTGTAATGGGTTAATTGAATAGATAAGACTAGAACACCATTGTAATAGATCTCTATTAAGGAAATGTAACAAATATTGACCAATAAATTCATGCATTTTATTTTATGGTAGATAGGAGGTATATTTTCTGGTCATAGTAGTAATATTATTCAGTGTTTTAAATTATTTTTGCATTTATTTATTTTTTGTCATTGATCTTTTATTTTGTAAATATTTTTTGCAAGGTCTTCGTTCTAAACATTTTATTATTATTATTATTACTCCACCGGGAGGGAACCAACCAGATGAGATTTACGATTACCCAAATCCTATCATCATAAAGATGAATAACAGAAAGGAGATAAAAAAATTAAATTAAAACAACAATAACAATTAACACATAAAGTAAACTGAAAAAGTTCTTCGATGAATGTCTTAAAGGTTGGTGGAAGCGAGAAAAGTCCATTTTAATCTGTGATGATATCAAGCCTTCATTCATATAGGATCTTCATAATATTCAGGAGTCGTGCCAAATGAGTATGAAAGCCTTTTGTTCGTTACCGGTCTCTTGTCATCCTATCCTGCGACTCCACAGTTTCGCCAACTATTTTAATCACATAATCTTTTCCAATTCCAAAGCCATGTTTAATAAAGTTTACTTTCTTTGATACATTGAGTACATTAATTCCAAAGTTAATTTTCACTTATCTGCAGGGTGATGCTACACACGTTTTAAAATATATTTCTCAACTCAAGCTCATTTGAATGCAGAGATTTTTATTGCGCTTTATAGGTTTTGTATAGTGAAATGTTTCTTCGCGATAGTTACGATTGTCCTTTTTGTAACGTAATAACAGACACTTGCCAGCTTCGCTTTCTAATTACAATTTCTTTATATTGTTACATAAGTCTTTCTGTGTGTGTATGGTGTAAACAGTCCAACACACAAGATAATGGAGAATGAAGGCTTATTTACAAATATGCAGGAAAAAAAGTAGCACAAGTACAGGAAATAATAGTTCTTGCACAGATCAGCAATGTAAACAGACAACCATTCACAGGTAATAACAGTTCAGCACTTTGAAATTTAGCAACACAAACAATCAACAAACAACTAATAACGACAATAACAGCTCTTTCAATAGCGCTCAGCTCACCAGCTTCCTAGCTCGCACTGCAGACGAAACTCCAAAGTTGTTCCCAATGGATCAACCCCCCCTCTGATCCAGGCGCGGTCCTTATATACTCTCTCCGACAGATCGTGACGTCACATGGAGTTTTCTCGTATATTCAAGCGTATTCCCTTTCCTAATAGAAACATCGAGAAGAGGGTTGCATATTCTGGAATCATCTATTTGTCGCCAAGTTGCCAAAATGGCAGCCAATTTCGTAGCCAAGGTCAGGGATCCCAGAACAGCCGCTGCCTGTCAATCCATGCTTGACCTTGCAAAACTCTCTTCCAAATCATAAGATTAACATTGCTGGGAAACGACTTTCCATGTTCGTAACAATATCATTATAATTCGGTTTTCTTTTCTTTTACAAATTTTGAATAATAAAAATTGGAAAGAAACTTTTATTCTTCACTAAATTTATTATTCTTAAAATTCAGACGGTTAGCTCTTTTTAAATGGTAATTTGTTTGGACATAAAAACACGATACAACCCCAAATTTGAATTTTTTCAAGTGGTAACTCTCCTGATTTCGTTAAGATTTAACACAGGTAAAGTCAAAAGTTCGGATACCATTTTAATTGTTGGAGAAAGTTTTGGGACGGGACTATACCGTGCTTTTAAGCCTAATCGATATTTTAAACATTTTTCTTGATTTTTTTCTTGTAAATTTAGTTTCTCTTTGAGGTTATTTCGTTTAGTTTTCCAAAGCAGCATATTATTCATTCATCCAGTATGTATGGCCTGTAAACGCAAGTGAAACTTGCGTTTTAACTTCATCCTCCAAATGATTTTATTTGTTGGGTTGTTAAAATAAAATTGACCGAAGTTATGTTAATATAAATGATGTATAAAAGTTAACTTAATAATGATGTGAAAATGATGTATAAAGTAAGATTAGGGAGCTGTGCAGCCATGATGTCACATTGTCTATGAGGTTTTTTCAACTTAAATTGTAAATAAGCAATCGGTTTTAATGTAAATTGAGTATGTTATGTCAACAGTCGGTATAAAATCTTATCCATTGATACCTTATTCAACATTGTAGGCTTTGGATTAGTTGAGAAAAGGTGATGTTCACAAAAGAAGTAATATATAGGATGACGTAGATAATTTACAGCTTTTCTCACCAGTTAACATTTCGCAGTTAAATTTGAGAATGCGCAGACATACCATAATAATTGCTTAACAAATAGGAAAGCCAGTATTACAAGTGACGCTGGTCATGAAGAGCGGCTAGTTAATTACTAAAAATGGCATCAAATATAATATACGAAGAGTTATAGTAAATACTTTCACATAAAAAAATGTTTATGATATTTGCTATACAGTACCGATCAAATAAGTATCACGTTCATGTTTTTTGGCTCTAACTCACCCAAAATTAAACCTTTTTAACTGAAATTTTCACACAATATGTATTTTTGGGTATTTGTTTGGTGCAGAAACCAATAATAATTCGAACAGCAAAAAAGTAATTGAAACTAACAAAGTTATTTTATTCAAAATAAGTAAAATTTAACAACAAGTTGAAGTTTGTTGAAAGTATACAAAATTGCCAGGATCGATGAAAATATGATAAATTACATATAAATACTTGGTGGCAAACCCGTCTGCATCACTAACAGCTTGGCACCTACGAGGCATAGAGTCAAGAAGAGTTTGGATGAAGGAGAGAGGGATCTTCTTCCGTTCTTCCTCAAGTTAGGAGAACTTTTCATCAGCCTTCCTTACATTTCTTCCTACAAGACGACGTCCAGCTCGGCCTATGCCCCGTCCATAATGTTAAGGTTTGGGGATTGACTTGGCCAGTCAATGTGTGTCACATGACGGCGGGAGAACTAGTTCTGGATGTGCTTGGATCGGTGCTTCAGATCATTATTCTGTTGGAAAATGAAGCCACGACCAAAAGAATTGCATGCATACGAACGCATTGTGTTCTCAAGGATGTATTCATACTGAAACTTATCCATGATTCCCTGGATCCGCCTCAGGAGACACATGCCAAGGCGAAAGACGCATCCCCAAACGATGACATTTCCACCCCCATGCTTCATTGTTGGAATCTGGTACTTGGGGTTGAAACGAATGTCTTGAGGACGACGAATCCACTGTATCCCATTCTTACCAAACAACATGTATTTGCTGTCATCACTACAAAGGACATTTTCCCACTCTCTCTTGGTCCAGTACTTGTGCGCCTTCGTCCATTCCACACGCGCCTTGCGATTTTTCGTAGAGATCATCGGTTTCTTGACCTGGCGTCTTCCATTCAGTCCAGCTGCTTGAAGCCTACGCCTGATAGTACGAACAGAGGGTTTTGGGTTTGGGGGGGGTCACCCGAAGGACCAAAAAGTAATAGCAGTTCGCAGGATCACAATTAAAAGAAATAATCAAATTCTCGCCACCAAGCACCTCATACTTACGTTTAATACACCAAATTTGCCGAAATCTGTGAAAATAACATTTATAAACTGTCCAGTTAAACCATATATACCTCATCCTCTCCGTTGCTTCAAATGTCAAAAATTCGGACACACCATTACAGCTTGCCGGGGAGACAAAGAGATTTGTTCTAGATGTTCTCTCCCGGATCACAATAGTAAAAACTGCAGTTCTACGACAGCAAAATGTTACAACTGTGAAGGTGATCGTCCAGCCTATTTCCGTTCATGCCCGCGCTATAAAGAAGAAAAAGAAATCCAAACAGTTAAAATCACAAAAAATGTATCATTTCCAGAAGCTCGGAAAATAGTATAAACGACAGAACTCCCAAACCAGGTTTCTCATATTCATCAGCCTTAAACTCAACAATTGCACCTTCAGAACCAAACACTCCTCAAAATTCACAACGAGCACCAAAAGTAATAAACAGCACTCCTGCAACACCTGCAATAGTAGATCCCATAGCTGATAAAGATACCATAACTGTTAAGAAAAGTGACTGGCTCGCACTCCTTACGATAAAAAGATCATGGAAAGAAACTTCCTCTCCTGCCACTAAGAAACCGAAATGGAGAAGAAATTTACAGGAAGGAAAGACACGAAAACCTCCCCCAAAAGAAAATAAAATTCAAATAGAAGAAAAGGAAAATCAACTTAAAATTCATCCATCTGAAGAATCTATAAGTGAAATGGGTGACGACATAGCAGACTCTGATCCTTCTCGCATCTCACCGGAGTATTTTAAATCTAATTTTTTCAAAAAACCCAAATAATGGCAATCCAATTAATCTCCTAGAACTATAACGGCTTTCGTACTCACGTTGATGATATCAAATCAATTTTAAATAAATATACACCGGCCTGCCTTGGGCATCAAGAAACATGCCTCAGTCCCGCAGTCGAAACGAAAATAAAAAGCTATAAATTGGAATGAAAAGATTATCTACAAAATGCACGAGCTTCTCGAGGTGTTGTCACT
>BGPR01018974.1:3259-27625 GCA_013235015.1 Araneus ventricosus | reverse complement strand
TTTTTTTTTTTTTTACAGAACGTATAACAGTAATAATCTAATTTTAAAAATTTTAGGACTTAATTCAAATAAAAAAACTCTAACTCGGCTTAAAATGAAAAAAAAAAAAATGTATGTTTAATTTCCTTACAATTTTGTTTAAGAAAATTTCTTAGTTTATCACAATTTTAAAAGAACATAGCTATATTTTAAATTTAAATTTGCACATGCCCATCATCTATTCAGATGCTGACCAAGGTTACTCAAGCCATTTTTCCATATCTGTTATTATATTCCTCCCCCCTTCTGTTACTACTTCATCGCTTTCTTCTCGGAAGAAATCTGGATAAACTTCTTCGTTAATTTTTCACAATTGCCGCTATGCTTTTTAAGCATGTGACAAAAGGACTAAACTTTTAGAAATCACTTTTATATCAAAAACGTAAGTTGTTATATAAAAGTAAATGAAAACTTTCTTTTCCAATAAAGCTCAAAACACTTTTATAACTGTCAATTACACTATTGTAACTACATAAATTTGAAAGATAACAATCATTACAATATGTAAATTTTTAAAAATCTAAAACATAAGAAGTGAAAAAAACTTAAATCTTAGATTGGTGAATGATTCATTTTTAAAGTATTTTCATAATCTATTAATGTTATTTGTCATTTAATATTTTATTCAAAACGCAAAGTCGTATTTCCTAGATTATTACTTTTGAAAATTGAAAAATACTTTCAGTTTAAGATTGCATTAGAAAAGATCATTTATCTATTAAATTATAGAAAGATGCTAATTTTAACACTTTATTATATATTACAAAGTCAGTATACTCTACATATTTTAATAAATGTAGCGAATATTAACAAATAAAGTTATTTCATACCAAGTTAATTATAAATTTAAAGTTATGATAAAATATGCTTGACATTTTAAGAATAAATTGATTATAATTACCTTTATAAAATAATCAAGAAAACTGATTTATTTTTGGTTGTCTTTCGCAGTTCTTCCTCAGCTCTTTTTAACATTAACTCCTCTAGTTCTTTATCATTTTTAGAATTTTTATACTGCCGCCACACATTAGTTTTACATTGAATATCCTTCAAAGGTTTATCTGATGAAGACTTTTTGAAACTTTCAAAATAAAATTATGCAATATTTCTAGAAATGAAGACATATTTCCGATTTGACTTGTTTTGTGTACTGTGCGGTTTTAAAAACTCCCGAGACACCAGACAGTAGAGCTGTCGGCCACTTTGCCTACGAGGTTCAATCACTTCAGAGAGGGGTGTGAGATGATTAGTTTGGTTTCGGAACAAATTGGAGGAAGAATCGTACGTGAAAACGAACGGAAAATTGTGCATAATGTTGTCGAAGGAAAAAAACATCATTAAGATCAGAAAAGATCGAAGAAAAACAATATTATTATTAAGCAACAGCGAAGAAAAACAATATTATTATTAAGCAACATCGAAGAAAAACAATATTATTATTAAGCAACATCGAAGAAAAACAACGCATAACAGAAAGAAAAAATTAGTATAAAAACAATCAAAAACATTTTTCATTTCCGTTTTCCAAATAATGAAAAAAATCATCAAAACAATTATCCACTTAACTCTCATCGGATATTAACAGCTATGAAATTGATTATGAAAAAAACATCCCAGAGAAGAAACGAAAAAGAAAAAATGAATTATTATTGTTAAAAAAAACTGATAACCCAAGGGGGGGAAAAAACGTCAAGTGATTTACAAAGGATTTGCGGTTTGAGAATATTCGTTATTTTTTTGTTTTCCGCTTTCAATGAGATAGTTTTTTTTTTTAGTACATACTATAGAAGATGTTGTTGGAAATATAATCAAAACCTTCTAATGCAATAATATATTTTGTTTTATGAAATCAGTTTCAAGGTCCCGCAAATCAACTTTGCACCAGGTCCCGCTTTTGTTCGGGCCGGCTCTGCCAGGGCCGGTCTGAGGGGGGTGCGAACAGTGTGACCGCACTAGGCCCGCATTTTCTGAAGGCCCCGCGCAGCTGACTGATTTTGCAAAATGAAAATGCTTTCTTTTTTTAAATCCAAATATACATACATTTGAATATAATTATGCAATTTGTGTACATTTTACGTCGACCAATCTAAGGCAAGGTTGGGTTCTCTTTATGTTTAAATTCATGAAAGATTAGAATATCTTAGAATCTGCACACAAACTATTACAAATTGAGAAGACTTTCAAACTGAGAAACACTACTGACAGAGAATAAGAAAAATAGTTAAGAACGAAACGCAACATTTAAAATATGTTTGTGTATGAATAGTGGTTACAATTTTATCTTTATAAAGTGGCTATTCTTTTATATTTAGTTAAAAAGGAAACAAATTTAGTTAAGAAAGCTATGCATTTCAGAATTTTGGTTCTGTGTTCGATGAGCACAGGCGCATTTGCGCACATCATTAACTAGTGGAATTTGTGCACACATTGTAGGTTTACTGGATCTTAATTACCTTTGGCAGGAAAACTTGATGAACTAGAGGGGCAATAGAGAATGCATACTTAAGAGAGTGATTTATGGGTGAGGGTTCTTTTCTATGAGATAATCACCACTTTCTCAAGGAAAAATTGGTAATTACCTTTACCCCTGCCCTTTAAAAATCCGAAGAATATTTTTAAAGTTTTATTTCTTGATTTGATTCTGTTTCTGATTTGTATTTAAATATTAACGCGATGATAAATATTTTTTGTATTTCAGAATTTGTTGGATTATAGTAAATTGTTTGATTTGTGCTTTATATTTTGATAATTGTCTTGTATTACTAAACTATTTAGCTTCTTTAAGATATACATTTACTGTTAAGGAAATATTATAAATTTGCCAACAGTTTTGTTATTCATTGTTAATTGAGTTCATTAGATTAAATTCTTAACATTCTTCCTTTTTTAAAAAAAATTTGATAAAAATATTAATCAACAAAGGTTTCCTGGCCTTAGCGCTGAAATGAAATATATATCTCCAAGTATTATTAACATTAATTTTCTAAAATATTTGGCATATATTTAGGTTTATATGATTTAGAATTAATCAGCATAAAATCATAATATAGATTTCCTCAGCGGTTATAATTTAAAATATCTTTCATGTTTAAAAAAATCATCTTAGAAAAGTCAATGAATATTTCAATAGTAGAAAATGCTTCTAATACAAATACTATACTGCAAGTTAAATAAATGTATTTTTTGGAAAATATAGCTTTCAGTGGAAAAGGATGTAACTTATATCTTTAAAAGTAAGACAAGCAATGTTCAACTATCATATCACTTTTAACGAATCAAAATAACAGCAACAAATTAATCACACTACCAGGAAGAAATTAAATCTGATTTAATCTTGCAAATAAGTTATTTAAATTACATATTTCATGCAAAATGAGAATATATATAAATAAATAGAAATCAGCAAAGAAAAGGATGAAGGGATTGTTATTTGTCTACCAAAATAACATATCAACTTATTTAACTTTTGCACTGGATTTTGGATATCTATTTTAAATAGATGCTGTTTTTCTAATAAGTATGTTTTTTATTAGTTAATAATCTAAACTGAATCTATTTCTCCCCCTTAGCAAACAAAAATGTGATAAACAATTTTTCAAAATTTAGTTAAATGTAAAATTTTAACGTTTGGACTTCTTTTTCTGTACACGCATTACATCTTTTTGAATCAGTTATTATATTATAAAGAAATTTCAGATTTTCGTTTTGAAGTAAATACTTGTTTTTACTTTCAGATTTTTTTATCTGTATATTTTCTCTAACATTTGAGTTCACTGGGGAAATTTTTTATATAATTATTGCTTTGATGACGAAATATGATATTCTTCAGTACAAATACAAGTCAAAAGATTTTCATTTCAACAAATGAATATTTGGCTGAAATGTTTTGATATCATAACATGCAAAGTTGTAATTTACACTAAATATAATTGAAAAATTCATTTGATTCTTTTATTAATTGAAATGCAGCAAAAGAGAAGTGAAAACAGCCTTTAAAATAGTGGTGCTAAAAATTGTAGATATTTTAAGTAGCAAATAATAAATATTTAAAAAACGTATCAAAAATGTTAATCGCAGTAATTTCAAGTATATCATTTTGGGAGGCTTAAAATAGTCTTAATATTAAATTAAATCAGATTGATACTGCAAAATCAATTGGATTTTAAAAATGTAAAGAAATGAAAGAGAAGAGGAAATAGGATGTTTTCAAATAGTATTTTCAGATTTTAAAAAAATTACACTTTTTCTACAGAAAACTGAGAGCCAGAATCTCAAAGATACAAGGAGATTTATACATTGTGAAAATTAAATGAGTAGCACTAATAGAGAAAACAGGAAGTACAAGTTTTGTTCAAAATAAAGGATGGTCATAATTTATTAAACCCATTTAAAAAATTACTAAAACAAAACTAATAATGCTACAACTGAGTTTTTTTAATGAGAGAGCAAATAAAAAATGTTTTTTTTTTCAGTTAAGTGGCGTAACATTAAGGCGTTTTAAATTTACTACAACGACAGATTTCCATACGCAGTGACTACCGATTAGCAGAAGTCGATGCGGGTTTTCTGGTATCCTTTTTTGGTTTGTCTTGAATATCTCGAAAACTGTTCAGTTTTCGAATTACAACTGATTTAGCAAATTTAAAAACGTAAAATTCCCTACAAATGCATGCTTTTATTTTTCTTCTAGCTTTAATAGTTTCACAGATATTGGCTCTCAAAAATGGGAGATGTCCAATTAATTTACGACCACCTAGACAATCGTAACGGCGTGTTACCTAAAACTTTTTAAAATGCGCTCAGTTTTTTTTTTTTTTTTTTTAAAACGTAGTTGTACAATTTTTAGTTTTTTCTATTAATTTTTGAAATGGGTCAAATAACACAGGCCTGCGAAATTGAAGTTTTTGAAAAATACAAAAGAAGTGTTCGCTGATTTTTATGTTACTTGGTGAGCTGATTTCGAAAATGACCTCCATTTTTTTCCATCACGTCAGGATTTTTTGTTAAATCGATATCGATATGTTTGCTAAAATCCTATTTGAAAAAAAAATCTCTGGAGCAATTTTGCATGCACTATCTGGCAACAGTGGTTTTTATCCATTTAATCCAGAAAATCACCAACATACTATTTTGATTTGTTTTTTTATTAAGGTAACTTACATAAAATAGACGATTGACCAAGAGGAGCAAATATTATGTTTGTGTGCATGAAAGTTTGAAACAAATTTTAAACTGAGCAAAAAACAAAAAACAAAAAAATGTTTCTATTTATAAGTACATACTCTTTTTCCTTTGAAACTTCTTTTTAACGTTCTTCTTTTATGTTCAATTTACGGTAAATGTTCATAAAAATCTAAGTAAAATTGAATTTTTCAAGAAAACGTGACGTGATAGAAATTTTTCATTATTTTTTTTTTTTTTGAAATCAGCACCAAAAAATACATAAAGTTCAACTATCAGTTCTCTTGTATTTTTTTCATCGCAGGCCTGTTTAATTTATGACCACCCTGTTTAATTGAAGAAATATTTTTCCGCACCTTGACTGTATAACTGTATGTGATTAATATTTAGTTGCTACAATGTTTTTTTCAGTGTAATCAGTGTTCAGGATTTCAGTGTAATGTAGTATTTTAATATGCTTCAAGTATTGGCTTGTGGGTTAAATAATCGACTCAAAAAGAAATTTTTCATTTAAAAATTTCCTCTCATTTCAAATTTAATTAGATAACTGAATTTTTTTCATGTATACGCGAGTTGTAGTTATTTGACGAGTTTCTTAAAATCATTTATTAAAACACGAACTAATTTCAAAACATTATAAATATCTTAATGAATGGTTCTTAAGAATGAATAGAGGAATATTGTGTCTGAAGAAAAAAATTTATACACATAGCATTACGTGCATAGAACACGTTGTTTAGCATATCCTTTTAAGGCACAATCAGCGATTTTATTTTGGGGAAATCACGAAAGAAAATGCTTTCAATTGAAACTTAGAAGATTCTCTAGTATAATATTTGTGCAACCTATTTGCAAACCCATTCTTAATTATTTCTTAAAATTAAAAGGCATTTTTTTCAAATAATTGAAAGGCATGTTTATTTTCAAGATTTTTGCAACATCTGGTGGAATTTAAAAGGAAATGTTGAAAAAATAAGGGTTTATATAGCTTAGGACCCCATCATGTCTAAATAAGGCCCTGAGTGAAGTTGACTATTATTTTGTAAAAATTGTATTAATTTTTTGTTGTTATTCATTAACTGTAAATGATTCAGATTTTTAATTAATTTCTTATTAATTTTTAAATAATTAATTCTAAATGTAAAATTAATGATCTTGTGGAAGTAACTGGTATTTTGCAATTTGGATGCTGATAGATGGCAATTTGATTAATTGATAAAGTACGGTAATAGTGCTTTGCAACTTTAATTCATTAAAATAAAACAGAGAGAATCCAGAAATCTGTAGCACTTGATAGGTATGGGGCACATGCTTAAAGACAACTGTACTATTAAAGTGAAATTAAAATATTTTAAGAATAAGTGAAACAGCGAGATAGTACTGATATCCGTTTGAGCTTTATTTTAAAATGTGTCCTGTGCATTCTCTGTCCTTCTTTTAAATAAACGAAGCAATAAATAATGACAAAATGTGTATTAAACTGAAAATTGTAGCTCAGTTTATTAGATTGCATTATTTTTTGGTACAACGAAATTATCATTTTTTAAACTTTTGCAGAGTAAATTTATAGACAAATTCCTTTTTCAATCAATTTTGTTGAGAAGCAATTTCTTTTTCATCTTATTCATGTATTTTCAATTTATTTAACATAACGATTCATATATATCGATTATTTATAGTTTAATTTAAATTATATCTGTATTAGTCACTTGTTTAAAAATAACAGTTATTAAGGTCCTTAGAATTTTCCCACGGAAGCATCATTGTGTTATCAGGGGCACGAAGTATGATTCTCATACTGACATTGAATGATAGTCATATGTCAAAGGTTTTCAATGTGCCAAAGCCACGCCAAATCATATAGACATCGATAAAGTTTACAATACTGCAACCTTTCCAACGCTTGTGCGCAAAGAACACTACTTAATGACTTATCACAAATGTGACTGTGCGCAAGTTCCACAATACCTAGAATTTTATTAGATTGCACTCCCGGCTTGAGCCATCATGAACAATTGTCTGTTATTTTAAGATATGTTAATATAGATGACTCTGAAAGTGATGTGAATATACAAGCAGGGTCGGTTTAAGCCCTATAAGGGGCCTATATTGCCGTCCTAAGCCTAAAAGACGAAAAACTATAACTTTTGGCTATGAACATTTTAGTAAATGTACATTGCGCAGTTTTTTGAAATACACATCTTTTAAAAGTCAATTTATATTATTTACAAATATTATTTCAATTATATTATTATTGTATAACATATGCGCAGTTTTTTGAAATACGCATTTTTTCTTTGGTGGTTTTCTACTATTTCTTAATAAGATACGGCCTATTTGCTTAGGAATAATGTCAGGCAGCTCACAAACATTATTAAGTAGAAAAAAATCTGAAAATTAAAAAAAAAATGAGATACGCCTTTTAAGCTTAGGAGGGCAGTATAGGCAATGTAACTTTCGGTTTCTTCCCTCCTCAGTTTCAAACCAAATATTTTTTATTGTTTTTTTATACAAGCAGTTATTAAGTAACAAATATTAAGACAGATTGAAAAAAAATATTTAATTTGCCGATCACCTTCAGGAGAGTGCTTTCAATATCTCAGAAATAAAAAATCTAAAATTTACAGTTAAAAGTGACTTTTTTTAAATGAATGGTGAAAAAATTACAAAACTTTTTTTACACAGTATAAATAATCTATTATAAAATTTGCAGGGCTATTTTGTAGCCAGCAAAACGGTACAACAATGATCTACTTGCGAAATTGAAAACATGAAGAAAAAAAATCCTAACACTAATGCTCTGAAATTTAAACGATACTTGATTTAAATTTGAATAAGTTCGAGTATATGGCTCTTGTAAATTTTAATTTAATTTTCTAGTCATAAGCACTAAATTAAATTACCTTGGAAATAATGCATAATAAAGATGATGAGGCATTGGGAGCCGCCCAAAGTTATTGGGCCCCTAGGCAGTTGCCTAATTGATAATCTGGCCCTGTTTACAAGATCGATTTGTGTTGAAACGGCAAAAGACTTGACAGGAAAATGTTGTCGACCAAAAATATCGTGAATTGGCATTTATATCTCCTTTTAACAACTGGCAAAGAAAATACTTGAATAGTTAGTTGAAGGCGACACCTGAATTTAAGAACTGGATGGAGAAAAACGCAATTTTTTCTTTGAAGCAACCGATCAGTCTATTTCATCTGCCAATTATTTATTTTCTAGTCATAATCAATAGTTTTTAGAAAAGATTCGAAATTTATCACGCGCAAAAGACGTCATATGGATTTTTATATAATTAGGATAATTTACAAACTGTCTGAAGACGATCTTCTTAGATGTTTCAAAGACTTAAATGCCACTTTGCAAGGCGATATTGATTTATTTAATGAAATCAAAATGTGTCGTCGAGTTTTGCCATTCAGGGACACAGTATTACAATATTTATTTAAAAACAAGTCCTAAGCATAAATATAAAGAGAAATAAATAAAAAATGCAAGAACAAACCGGAATACCTGCACGATAGATTCATTCATTTTCGCGTTTTTAATTAATATCCTTTTAACTAATCGTAATTTCGAAATTTAAATGGTGAAAATGGATTCCTAGGATTATTTCCCATCTTTTGGTACTTTCAGCGTGTTTTCTGCGTTCTGGGGTCCGTGAGAAGATAGCCTCACATTACATAGATACATTTGTTTACTCTCGAATTTTCATAGTGTAGATAAATTGTATCCAAATTTTATAACTGTTCTGAAAAATATATTAACTTTACCAATTACAAATGTATCTGCAAAAATATCTTTTTCATGATTGAAAATAATAAAAAAATTACTCGAGATCTAGCATTTGTTGAGAATGATTCAATTTCTTAGCCATGATATCTGTCGAATCCGAATTAGATATAAAATTAGATAATGATTATATTATCAACGAATTTGCTATAATGGATATAAGAAAATGAAACAAAAATAACATATTGTTGCCTTATTCTAGCAAGTCACATTCCAAATTGTATTTTATGAGTTTATGAAGCAATAACTTTTGTTATTTGAATGCGATTGACGATTGTGAATGTGATTGAAATGTTAACTTTATAAAAATATTTTTAGTTATGTATCATTTTCATATATTCCTGAAGTCCTTAATATTCCAGTATTAATATTGTGCAATGAAATAAATAACAAAATGCAATAAATGATTTTATTGCATTAAATTTGAAATTTGTTTCAATGCCCCCTCAGATCAACTTTGCACTAAGCCCCGCTTTTGTTCGGACCGGCCCTGCAGAGATCCGAATCATCGACTGCCTGCTGCTGTTATTCTTCGTCGAAGCACCAAAATAAGAAAAGCACCTGATAGACTTGTAACCATCAGCATGTATTTCTGACTCCATAAATCATTAGACGATGATGGATAACAATAAACTTTAATAAAATTCAATAATAAAAACAACTTGAAAAGAAATAAGATGATCAGAGCTAGATGATACAATTCGATGCGGTGTTTTTCTGGATCATTACCCACAAATGCGAGAATCTAAATAAAATAATAGACGCATTATCGCTGGGTTCAATTAGAACTGCATGATGACTTTGGCAGCATCAGAAAAACTGGAACTGCATAATGAAACACTTCAGCAGCCGCAGGAAGGTGAGTTAACGAAATGGAACATCGATAGCATCTGAAGACTGGCGCTGCCTGTTGAAGAACTCAAAATGAACTACTCGTTGTCTAGCCATTATCGCTGGGTTCGATGGAGCTTAAATAGACGATTACAAGACATCATTTTACTTTAATTCTTATAGAAAGAAACGCCATTTCACGGCCGCCACAGAAGTCTTCCTCCAGTCTGTAACTAGAAATCGGAAGACGAAAACGGGCGTGTCTGCCAGATCTTGTAGTCGTGGACGATACAAGAGATGACCTAAAAGGACGATTTTCTGCAATTGGGTCACGCAATCTGTGGGCTGATTTTAGACGATTAATCCAAATCCACTTTTTCTGCGAACAAATTTTAAGTTGGTTTTCTTGCTAGAACCTTAAAAGGACCATCATATGGTTGTCGTAACGTGCGCTTGACCATGTCCTGACTCACGAAAGCGTGCGAAGCATCAGAAAGGTCTTTATGCACAAAAAATAATCTGCCGCTGTGGTCAGAGGTTTGTTTGGGCTGGATCTCTCTAAAGTGCTCGTGTAATGTTGTCAGGAACTCCTGGTGGCTCTTAGGACCTGAAACAGAAGAAAGAAATTTTCCAGGTAATCGGAGATTAGTGCCGTAAACTAACTCTGCTGCAGAAGATCCAATATCCTCCTTTAGTGAGGTTCGTATACCGAGCAATATTGTTGGTAGTTTTTGAACCCACTTTTCGCTTGATTCCAGACTACACTTAAAGGGGTCTATTCTGGTACCCCCAGTTGAGTTAGGAAACGTCACATTTTACGTTGTTAACGGGGGGAAAAAATTACGGTCCCCCACCCCAACTGGGGGTACCATAATAGACCCGAAGAGCTGCCTTCAACTGTCTATGGAATCGTTCTACAATACCGTTGGCTGCGGGATGGTACGCAGTCGTTCTCTGCTTACGGATCCCTAAAAATTTTGCCAATGCATGAAATAAATCGCTTTCAAAATTCCGACCTTGGTCAGTCGTTATTGCCTCCGGTACCCCTAATCTGGAAATCCATCCTGAAAAGAAAGCTTCGGCGACTGTACTAACCGATTGATTCTGCAATGGGAAGGCCTCTGGCCAACGTGTGAAACGATCGACACAAGTGAGTAAGAAGGTGAAACCGCAGCATAAATAGAAGTGGTCCTACGATGTCGAGATAGACATGACTGAACCTACCACTAGGTAACGGCTATTTACCAATAGGAGACTTTGTGTGTCTATCAATCTTCGATTTTTGGCATGAAATACAAGTCTTGCACCAAATAGCACAGTCCTTGCGTAATGACTTCCAGATATACCTACGCCTCACTGGGTCAATAGTTGCTTTACGACCAGAGTGTGCTAGGCCATGTCTACTATGAGACGAAATGTTTCTGTAACATGTGGACGTACTTGTCCTGTTGAGAAATCACATTATAAAGGTAAATTGCTACCAGGAAACTCAATTGTTTTAAAAGAAAGACTAGAATTTTCCTTTAACTCCTCAAGCTCATCTATCCGCTGTGCCTCCGCCATGGATGCATAATTGATTTCATTAGGGATTTGGATTTCGCTAATATGTGAAAAAGCATCAGCGACGAAATTATATGACCCAAAGATAAATCGAATGTATGTTGTAAATTGACTAATGAAATCAAGATGTCTTTGCTGACGAGGGGAGATCTTATCGTGTTTTTGATGTAACTAGAAAGTCAAGGGCTTGTGATCTGTGTAAACCGTAAATTCTCTACCTTCCAGTGTATATGCGAAGTGTTTAATGGCGCTATAAACTGCCAATAGCTCTCTATCATATGTGTTATAGTACCTAGTTTCAGTACGCGTCAACCTATGAGAAAAGAATGCCAAAGGTTTTCTATCATTGGCAACTTGTTATTGCAGTACCGCACCAATCCCTACATCAGATGCATCTACAAATAATACCAATTTGCCATCTGGGTGTGGATAAGCTAATAAAGCTGCTTTAGAAATTGAATCCTTGCAAGTTTCAAATGCCTTATTAGTTACTTCTTTCCACTGGAATGGTTTTGAATAGCTTTTTTCCGATTTTTAATGAGATCGTAAAGTTCAGCTTATTGCAAGGCCGCGTGAGGAATGAACCGACGATAGAAATTAACCATCGCCAAAAAACGTCGCAATGCGCATGGTGTTGTTGGCTTAGGATAATTTGCTAAAGTTAAAAACCTTTTCCAAATCTGAAAGATGAGACTGCTCGTCTGATGAGGCAACCAGTATGTCATCCAAACACGCAAAACAAGGTATTCCACGTAATGTTTCATCGATGAACCTTTGGAAAGTCTGACCTGCATTCCTTAAACCTAAAGGCATGCACAAATATTCAAACAAACTTATTGAAGTAATGACTGCCGTTTTTGGAATGTCGCTCTGCTCAACAGGGATTTGATGATACGCGCGTTTTAAATCAATCTTTCTGACTATGACTTTGCCCTGAAGTTCTGATGAAAAATCTTGTATATGTGGTAAAGGGTATCTGTCAGGTTCTGTTACCGTGTTTAAACGTCTAAAATCACCGCAGATGCGCCATTCATTATGGCCTTTTGGTACTAAGTGAATTGGACTGCTCTACGCACTGTTCGAAAGGTCGACAAATACCATTTTCTACCATTCCTTTAAATTCCTTTTTCACTACGGCCAACTTTTCGGGTGATAGTCGTCTAGCACGTGAGAAGACGGGAGGTCCCCTAGTCACTACACAGTGGGTGGTATTATGACATGGATCCCTAACTTGGTTTAAAGAATTTACAAGATTAGGAAACTTTAATAGTAACGTGCGATACTCTTATTCCCTCCAAAAACAGAAGTGACTCCGGTACTAGGTTGTGAAGTACGAAAACCTCTAACACTTACCCTACGTGCAAGGTCAATTAATTTGCAATTTTTCATATCTATTATACGACCAAAATGCGAGAGGAAATCTTTACCTAGTATGGGTTTGGAAACGTCAGCAATTATAAATGTCAAGCGGAATTTCTTGGGAAAACCTAGATTAAGTGATAACTCGCGTTTGCCGTAAGTATATATGCTAGAACCATTTGCTGCAAATAACACAGTCTTCCTACCTAGATTATCACGATTTCTTTCCATAATTGAGAATACCGATACTGTTGCGCCACTGTCTATCAAAAATTTAAAACCAGAATTTAAATCACGAATGAACAAACGACCATTGGTATCGCCCGCAGACAATGTCGCGCTAATCTGCAAGCTACTTAGTTTCCCCTGGAAGTTGCATGGTGTTTTACATTTCAGAGCCTTGTTACCAAATCCAACACATCAAAGGTTTTTCCTTTCCTAGAGGGTGATCTACTTTGATTTGAAACAGAGGGTGATTTACTTCGATTTGAAACAGAGGGAGATTTACTTCGATTTGAAACAGAGTGTGACATCGTCACTCAGCAGGCCAGAGGCGAAATTTCTCCGACCCATCCTAAGACGGGGGAAAGGAAAAAAGGGGTGGAGAAGAGAGGGAATTGTACGAAGGAGTTCAATGACCAGGGCAGAGAGCCGGATGATACCGAGGGAAGTGGACGCTGAGTGTGAACGTGTGGCCGAAAAGAGAAAGACATGAAGTTTGAAGAATTCCTTTGTGAAAATTAGTAATATGTATATAATTATATTAGCCAAGAATATGTAAATAAATTAATTGTGCATAATCCCATTGGTCTTCTTTGACTGGGATTAGCTTACCAGAAAACACTACACTAAACTGTTGACTCACTACGTCACAGCAGGGCCGTACCGAGGGGATGGCGAGATTGGCCCCTGCCAATGGCGCAGGCAGAACGGGGCGCAAAAATGACCATTTAAAAAAAAGTTGTTTTAAAAGATGTTTTAAGCATTTTTCAGATTGCGTTGATGTGTTATTTAAATGTTGTATATTAATCTAGTAGTTTAATTGTGAAATTGGATAAAATTTTGGTGGCAGTGTTTTATGTGAAATCTATTGAATCATTGCATTGTAGTATTATGACATAGTTATTATTAGAATATTTAGTATGATGTGCTTGTTTTGAAGGTTAATAGATATCATATATTTAAGAATTAATTATTATTTTGCAAAATTTCTTGAGTTTGATGTGAATATTATTGAATCTCTGAACTGTGATAAGTATTTCATGCAAAAAAAATGTGATGTCTGATTGGATGTTTTTAAACCAAGAATTTTTTTTTGCATTTGAATTGTTGCATTAACTAGGTTCTTACTAAATGGGAAACGCTCTATCATGTATTAGCTTAAATTTTCTAAATTGTTAGAAGTAACAGAATAGATTTGAATATCCCCCCCCCCAAAAAAAAAAATTAGTAGGCAGATTCCTAATATTAACTGAACTCCCATTCTTCCGCATTCGGTTAGTCTTTCTGTTTTCTCCTTGGAAAGTTCATTTTTACTTAGAATCATGACGGCTGAGTTAACCCGTGCAAAAAAAGAGGATTTAGAAGTGCTGGCGGAGGAGCTTGGTGTCGAAGTTCCCGAGCGTATATCAAGAGTGCCATTGCAGAAATTGCTATTAGAACATGACCCAGAATTCGTGAATGCGAGAATACGCTACATAGTGGACGAGAGGATAGACATGGAAAAGGAACAGAGTAGGCGCGAATTCGAACTCGAAAAACTACGCATCACAACTTCGCAAAGTAGTGGATCGGTTAAAGCTAAAGTAGAACTTCGGCATCTAATAAACAAATTCGAAGAACGGGACAATGACATTAGTCTATACTTATAGCTGTTTGAGCGACAAGCTAAGTGGGCTCAAATTGACAAGAAGGATTGCGTTTGTCATTTACTGGGCTTACTTCCATATGACATAACACAACTTATTGCTAGAGAACCGACAGATAAGGCCGAAGATTATGAACATGTAAAAAGTTTGCTGCTTAAAAAGTTCAAGTTAAGTCCTGAGAAATTCAGGCAGAAATTCGTCAAGCATAAGAGAAGAATAGAATCTAATTGGACAGATTTCGCCTATGGCCTATGAATTGGGAAATTATTTTAAAGAATGGATTACAGGGTTAGGAGTTCAGACATTTGAGCAATTAATCGGTCTCATGGTTACGGATCAAATTAAACGAAGAGTTCCTGCAGATATTCAGGATCACTTTATAGATGAGTGGTCAAATATCATCTCTGCTAACGAATTGTGTAAGAATCTTGACGCTTACGAAGAAGTTCTGGGAAAAAGCGTCTTAAGAAAAAAGTATGGTAAGAGAACCAAAGCAGGGTTAAGAACAAAAACTACTTCTGAAATGAAAGCGGAGTATGGAAATAAGTGGAGGAGTCAAGGGTTGTCCCAAAGCATTCACCGGAGAATGGACAGAGCAGAGGAAGTTTTGGAACGAAGAAGAAAACCCCAATGTTATGAATGCGGATCTTTCCAGCATCTAAGGCCCCAGTGTCCAAAACTGAAAAAGAAGACAGAACCCTTGGAAAGAGTAAATCATGTCGGTAGTGTGAAAGAAGACGAATTTTTGTTACCGTTCACGAGTACTGGTCTAGTTAATGGAGTAAAAATGCCTATTTTAAGAGACACCAGCGCAAGCATCCACATTATTTGTCGGAAGTACATCACTCCTGAAATGCTAACAGGTGAGCATGTGTGGGTACAACAGCCTTTAGACGTTGCATCCATCTGTTTACCGTTAGCTGAAATAGAACTATCTTGTGATAGGGGGCACATCATCACTAAGACGACGGTCGTTAGAGAGGAATTGGATCAGGGCCGATATCTATTGGGAAATTGGACTGCCTGCTTGTTCGAAGATAAAACAAATATGGTATGTCATTTAAATGCCGTTCAGACCAGAAGACAGAGACAACTAAAAGAACAATCAAAAACTCCTGAACCTGAAGCTCAATTAGAGATTGTCCACGACAAGAAATCGGACGAGGATTTACTTTTGGAGAGTCGGGCATCATTTCCGCCACCCGCAATAGTTGAGGATGCGGCCCTGTCCTTAATAAAGGTTGATTCTGTAACTTTTGGTCCTTCTCAGAGGAGTTGTCCAGACCTACAACCTTTATTTGCAAAAGCACGAGAAGCTCCATCAAATTCTAAGGAAAATTTTGTGCTCGAGAAGGATTTGTTGTTCAAGAAAGGCTGCGATAAAGTCGGGCAGGAAAGATTACTCCTTATTGTTCTAGTTGAATTTCGTGAGAATATAAAAACTATGATCCATGAGGGAACATCAGCCCATTTAGGAATCACAAAAACAAAAGATAGATTAAATAGGTATTTCTTTTGGCCGAATTGTTACAAGGATGTAGAAAACTTTGTTCGATTATGTGACAGTTGCCAGAGAGCGGGGAGACCTGGTGACAAGAAAAAAGCTACACTAAAGATTGTTCCAATCATATCCGAAGTTTTTTCTAAGATAAATGTGGATGCATGTGGACCTCTGCCTATAACATTCTCTGGAAATAAGTACATTATTACTGCTATGTGCCTCTCATCCAAATATCCAGATGCGATAGCTGTTCCAAACATAGAATCTGCCTCTGTCGTGGACGCTTTACTGCAGATTTTTAGTAGGACGGGATTTTCTAAAGAGTTGCAGTGCGATCAAGGAAAGTCGTTCATTAGTACATTAACAACCGAATCCCTTGAACGATTTGGGGTTAAAGTGACACATAGTTCTGTGTATCATCTCCAGAGTAACCCGATTGAACGATTTCATCGGACTCTGAAACGTATCCTCCGTGTGCTGTGTTTTGAAGAAGCACCAGATTGGGAAAAATGTATTCATCCTGCTTTTGTTTGCCCTACGTACCGTAACTCAAGAGAGCATAGGTTTTAGTCCTGCTGAATTGGTACATGGAAAAAATTTGAGGACCCCAGAGACTCTGCTTTATGAGAAATGGGCAAAAATAGAGGAAGAGGAGTGTCCCGTTGTGGAGTATGTATTTTCATTGATTAATTGGTTGAAACGATGCCAAGAGTTGGCCGAAGAAAAGATGAAAGAAACCCAAGTAAAGAGGAAAACTTGGTACGATAAAAATTCGGTTAAAAGAGAATTTAAGGAAGGGGATCAAGTACTTATACTGGCCACTGCACGCGCTAACAAACTTGCTGCTCAATGGATTGGTCCTGGCAAAATAGAGAGTAGAATTTCAGATACTAATTACATTGTATCTATTCTGGGGAAGAAGCAGAGTTCTCAAATCTACCATATAAATATGTTAGAACCGTACTACCAGAGACCTGAATAAGTTAATTTTCTTGTTTCTGAGGATTATAACTTGCTGCCTAATGTGGATATAGAATTTCCTGTGGTCAGCTGTAACCCAAATATATTTGATTTCAATGAAATGGGGATAGATGGTAAATTGAATGATCAGCTAAATTCTGATCAACTTCAACAATTGCAAAAACTTCTCAGAAGATACGATAAACTATTTTCAAATGAACCAGGGTATACACAACTAGTTTAGTACGATATTGTGCTAATGAATGAGAGTATAGTTCGTGCCAGGCCTTATAAACTTTCTCATATGTAAAATGAGATTTTGAAGGCCGAGATAAATAAAATGCTGAACTATAAGGTGATAGAAATTGGAGAATCGGACTACACGTCGCCTATGATATTAGTAGAAGCACCTGGACGAGACCCAAGACCTTGTATTGACTATCGTCGGCTCAATAGCATAATTAGAACTGAATACTTTCCACTACCCAATATTGAACAGAGAGTGGAACTTGTATCTGCCTCGAAATACATAACTCTGCTGGATCTTGCAAAGGGATACTGGCAGATCCCATTATCCCCGAGAGCGCAAAGGCTTGCCGGTTTTGTGACTAATTTTGGAACGTATCGACCACTTCGAATGCCATTTGGTTTGAAAAATGTCCCGTATTTCTTCCGCAAAATGATGGCAGAACTGTTGAATGGTAGTGAAGAATTTGCAGTTCCATACCTCGATGATGTTGCTATATTTTGAAATACGTGGGAAGAACACCTGAAACATATTGATTGGGTTTTGCATCGCATACAGAAAGCGAATCTGAATATAAAACCTTCCAAATGTAAATTTGCAAGGGACTATGTGGAATACTTGGGGCATGCATTTAATTGGACAAGGAAGTAGAACTCCTGGAGAAATGAAATCAAAAGCCATTCGGGATTTCCCTCCTCCGACTATCAAGACCGAAATCAGAGCATTCCTGGAATTAGCTGGTTATTACCGCCAATACATTACCATGTTTTCCATCATAGCTACCCCTTTAACGGATTTATTGACGGGACGATCCAAAAAGGGCGAGGTAACATGGTCCGCAGAATGTACAGTCGCTTTTGAGAAACTGAAAACTCTTCTTACCAGTGAACCAGTACTTTATGCTCCTGACTTTACAAAAAAATTCGTGCTGCAGACTGACGCCTCCGAATTTGGAATGGGAGCAGTCCTTTCGCAGATTTATGACGAAAAAAATGAACACCCTGTATTGTACTTAAGTAAGAAGTTTTCGGAGGCTGAATAAAATGCTGCACAACCGAAAAGGAATGTGCAGCTATGGTTTGGGCCATACGGAAATTGCATTGCTATTTAGGTGGTCAAAATTTCACGGTCCAGACCGATCACAATCCCTTAGTGTGGCTACGTTCAAACGCAAGTACAATCCACGGTTGGTGAGATGGGCTTTGGCTCTCCAACCGTATGACTTCGAAGTCGTGCACCGGAAGGGAGTATTGAACAAAAATGCAGATGTATTAAGTCGCATTCTTTAAGAAAAAAACACACACAAATTTTTTTTGGAGGGATTTAAGTGGTAGAATGAAATGATGATATTAATTCAATTTTGGTGATTGTGTATTTGTGTACTTACATTAAGTTCTTATTCTTTTACTGTAATTCTGTATACGTGTGTGTTGTTTTAGCAAATGAAAGTCTTAAATAAATTTGAAAAATTCTAATTTAAGCCTATTTTAAATTCGGACAAAATTTACTACTATATTTATTGTAATTCATTTGTTTTGAAAAGTAAAGTGAAATTGATGAGCTTTCAGTGTTATTTTCTTGAAAGTTGAGATATATTTGTTCTTAGTACTTTGTTTTAAATGTGATTTGTTTTCACTACATTTCTGTTTATTTTAAACAAATGAAAAATTTCGAGTCTTGACTCAAGTGCGAATTTTAGATTTGATTATGTAAATTGAGGGTTATTACATTACTAATTTAACTGAATTTTATGTGCTCATCAATGAGACTTAGGTGTAAACCTTGATTTTGTTGCATTGCTTAGCATTTTTATATAATTTTGAGAATTAGTGTCTTATGTTCCTTTTCAGTTATTCTTGATTAGTTTGATTCTTGTGATATATATATAAGTGAAGTTTTATGCTATATTTACAGATGCTTTCATGAGTTGATAATAATAATAATCGTGAATGTTTGATAATATGAATTATTATAGTAGTGTGTATGAAATTTATGATTTTTAATTGTTTTAGTGTGCATTTATGTGTTTTTTTTATATTTATAAATGTTAATTGTGGGCATCACTGCTCCAGAAAATATTTTTAACTCAAATGTGAGCAAGAATATGAGATATATACTTGTGAAAAATATAAAATTAAATCATTTGAGGGATTTTATGCATTATAATTATGTTGGTGTTGTTAGGCTGAACAGGAAATATTTGGAGAATCTTCGGAATGGTGGACTCGTAAATCATTTCCCTTGTGCTATATTTCTTTGCAGGTTGGAGTCCTCTTCTGCAATATTTCTTTGCATTGTTGCTGCAAGTAAGGACTATTCTGGACTTGTTACAATTAGATTTTTAATTTTTGCCACCACTTTATCTTTCAGCCTTAGCACGTTTACCCCATACATTTTTCTTGCTTCCAATAACTTTTTTCCCTCAGTTGGACTACTTCTGAAAAAAATTCCTCCGAAAGGGGAGGAGCTGTGACATCGTCACTCAGCAGGCCAGAGGCGAAATTTCTCCGACCCACCCTAAGACAGGGGACAGGAAAAAAGGGGTGGAGAAGAGAGGGAATTGTACGAAGGAGTTCAATGACCAGGGCAGAGAGCCGGATGATACCGAGGGAAGTGGACGCTGAGTGTGAACGTGTAGCCGAAAAGAGAAAGACATGAAGTTTGAAGAATCCCTTTGTGAAAATTAGTAATATGTATATAATTATATTAGCCAAGAATATGTAAATAAATTAATTGTACATAATCCCATTGGTCTTCTTTGACTGGGATTAGCCTACCAGAAAACACTACACTAAACTGTTGACTCACTACGTCACAGCAGGGCCGTACCGAGGGGATGGCGAGATTGGCCCCCGCCAATGGCGCAGGCAGAACGGGGCGCAAAAATGACCATTTAAAAAAACTTAGGTTAAGAGTTAGATTGGAATGATCTGCTGCGCAAATAAAAAAATGAGAATAAGTCTTCAGTGGCTTACTAAACTTTACGGGAGTGGCTAGTTGTTTTGTCCAGTGGTCAACTTGCCAGCTTCTCTGGTTGTGAAACAGAGGGAAATTTACTTCGATTTGAATATAAAATTTTGTAAATAAATTAATTGTACATAATCCCATTGGTCTTGTTTGACTGGGATTAGCCCACCAGAAAACACTACACTAAGTTGTTTGACTCACTACATCACAAGAGGGAGATTTACTTCGATTTGCATGACGGCGAGGATTTTTTTACCAGGAAATGAAAAACCACGGATTGTCTGCATTAATTCTTCGATACGGGCTTCAAGTCTGCTAATTCTGTTATTCGAATCAGTGTTAACCGAATCGACAGTAGGTAATGCCCCTGTAACCTTTAAAATCTTATCTGCTATCTTTTCCAATCTCGGCAAGTCTTCGGAACTGGAAGTTAGTATTTGACGAGTCGACAATGGTAACCTTTGCAACCACAAGAGCCTCAATACGTCGTCAGAGATTTTGTCCCACAAGCAGTGTCATTTTATGCAATGACTGCGATGGCTTCTGATCCCCTAATGACAAATAGGAAATAATGGGTCAATTCTGGTATCCCCGGTTGGGTTGGGAGACGTCGCTTTTTCCGCACGTTAACAACGGGAAAAGTGACGTCTCCCAACCCAACCGGGGGTACCAGAATAGACCCCTAAGAGTGCGAATGTGTACACTTTTAGACTCCGAAAACTTACTGATAAGTCGCGTTTTAAGGATTGTATAAAGGTCATTCACGGGAGGTTTTTTAAGAACATAAGATATCATAGAGGATATTTCAGTACCTAGTGATGCAACAATATAGTGAAACTTCGTTTGAGAAGCTGTTATGCCGGCTATCGCAAACTGAGATTCTAAGTTTGCAAATCAAATCCCATCGTTATCTATCCATAAGGGAGGCAATTTAATGATGACTTTGGCCACCTCCTGATTAGGGATGACGAATATTTGACGAACTGTTATTTTCTACGTAATATCAAAAAATCACAAATACCAGTGATGAATACTACTGTCAAAAAGGTGTGATTTAATCATTTGTAATTAAAAGTAAAGTGTTTTAATTTTTTATTTGATTTTTTAATAAACTTTTCCAAGTTTTGGTTTATAGTTCTATATACTGACAATAGATGGCGCCATGAAAAGTTGCAGTGCGCTAGAACGTGAAACCGCAAGTACCAACTATTTCTTCCCTCGTATTACGTTTCTCTGTGATTCACATTTTCCTCCCCAATCACTTTTTCCCCCAATAGCAGTAGAAACTGCTATTGGTCTTGTACGATTGTCTTTCGGTGAATCATCCCTCTTGTTGTGATATGCGTTTTCGAATGATTGCATCACTTTTGTAATACATGTGACTGAAGACTTATCTATCGGATCGGAGATGGCGCAGAAGATCGCCTACACAGCTGATCGGAGTAATGGGCAGATTTCAGTTGAATCTGTTGTTACTTGTGTTTTGATAATTTGAAATTATTTCAAGAAAGTTCGGCAGAGCAATTAGGATTATGATAAACGATTGTACTTCTTTCCAACAATTGTTTTCATGTGTAGTTGGGAACTTAATTTCATTCTCTTAATATTTTTTAGATTGGACACAGGTGTAATTTGAATATAAATTCATTCTAATATGGAGATGCATGAGAATAATCCTTAATAATTTATGATATTTCTGAAAAAGATCAGATTGAAAATATATTAGAAAAAACTATATTATGCTGAATTGTGTATAGTTTTTCCATTATCTTATTATTAGCACTAAAAATTGTTGTTCTTGTGCATGTTTTTTTTTTAAATTAATAAATACATTATTGAATATTGAATACAGGTTAACTTACTCTTTCATGCAGGCTTATTTTTCCCATTTGCTTAACTTTTACTAATAAACTTTATTTTAAACTTTTTCGTAAAAATTAGAAAGAAATCTCATTTTTTCAGTTTAAAAGTTATTAATAAATGTTATTCCAAAAGCTGCCTGGGGCAACTGCACTAAACGAATATAAGTTAATATAAAGTTGTATCAAAATAACTGAAATAGAATTACACTTTTTCATGAATGAAATTTTTAATGGTAAATTTCTTAACTAAATTATCATTTTCATTAGTAAGGATATTAATCTTTATCCATTATAAATTTAGGGTAAATTATTTTGCAAAAATCCTATAATAAATAATATACATATGAAAACATTTATTGGAAAATAATCATTATATATAAATTATTTCCTCCCACCCAAGAATAGAAAAACAGACGAGTCTTCATTTAAGTACTTAATCATTTTTAAATACAGAAGTAAAAAATTTCAAGAAATATAACCATATAACATAATCCTAATTGCCCTGGCAAACTATTTAGTTAAATACTTTTAGAAGCTAACTACTAAGAAGTAATTTCAAATTGTAATCAAAATATGACATGATGAACAACAGATGTACAGATGATAGTATTTAATACTATAATATTTAATAAAATAATATAAACAGATATCCAATTATTGAACATCTTTTCAGTTATAAGTTGCCCGAGTCAACTGCATTAAACAAATAAAAAGTTGTATAACATTAACTGAAATAGAATTACACTTTACATGAATGCCAAATTTTAAATGATAAATTTCTTAAGGAAATTATCATTTTCATTAGTAAGGATATTAAGCTTTATCTATGATCAATTAAGGTCAATTATTTTGCATAAATCCTATAATAAATAATATGCCCAACTACATATGAAAACATTTGTTGGAAAATAATCATTACAGATAAATTAATTCTTCCCCTTGAAGAATAGAAAAACAGATGAGTCTTCAATTAAGTACCTAATCATTTTTAAATACAGAAGTAAATAATTTCAAAAAATATAACCATATATCATCGATATATTAATACGTGAAGAAAAAACTTTGTACCCCCTTTTTAAGCACATTGCGAGCACGAAGGTATGCGAGATTTGGCATAGTTAAAGTTCATATGGAGAAGGAGTACAGAAAGATAAAATTTATGTATAATATGTGTTACAAATACATTAAATAAAATAAAACATTCATTGTTTACGTTCACACACTATAAAAAATTAGTGGAGTGAATGATTTGTAATTGATTTAATCCCCCTGCATTGAAATCCACTCCAAGAGGGAGTTTATTTAGATTATTTATAAAAAAAACTCTTCGGAGTGAAATACAAAATGAGGATGATTTAAATCTGTCAATGTCAAACACGTATTAGTCTGTGGTCAAACAGTCGCACAGAGTAGAGATTATCGCTAAAGAATTTATATATAATATGTATTACAAATACATTAAACTAAATGAAATAAAACATGCATTGTTTACTTTGTATAAACATTGTATATTTTGTCAAATAGATATCAATATATAGATTGCTCAATATACATCTGTTGTAGAAAGAAAATTGTGTAGCAGCAATAGAATAAAATTCAAAATTCATTCGTAATAGAACAAAATTCAAAATATATATATATGCAATGATTATAGAGGTATAATTTTTGACAAAAGAACCTCAATAACGTTCAAACTTAAAAATTTAATGAACTGCGGTCAAATTTCGACTGCTGGTCAACATCTAGTAATCATTATTGCTCTGGAAAACTATTTAGTTTACTTTTAGAAGAAAACTATTTAGAAGTAATTTCAAATCATAATCAAAACATGACACGATGAGCAACAGATATACAGATGGTAGTATTTAATAAAATAATATAAACAGATATTCATGTATTGAACATTTCCTCATTTTTTCAGTTAAAAGTTTTCTGAGGCAACTGAAGCAAACAAATATAAAGTTGTATAAAAATAACTGAAATAGAATTACACTTCACATGAGTGCCAATTTTTTAATGGTAAATTTCTTAAGGGAATTATTCTTTTCATTAGTAAGGATATTAAGCTTTATCCATGATCAATTTAAGGACAATTATTTTGCATGAATCTTATAATAAAGAATATGCCCAACTACATATGAAAACATTTGTTGTAAAATAGTCATTATAGATAAAGTATCTCCTCCCCCCCCC
>BGPR01018973.1:9337-30021 GCA_013235015.1 Araneus ventricosus | reverse complement strand
CGAATGAAGTTATTAGGGTAATACAAAGATGGAGATAATTAGGGTAATAAAGATGGAGATAAGATCAGCTGATTGATCACAAACATTGTTTGTCCATTTTCTATAGTTTCATGTGCTAACGACGCAACATTTGAATCATGGTTTCAGAGATTTCCAACAACCAAATGGAAGCTTTGAGAGGCGCAGGTGTCGGCCGCGTCATCTGACCACGGTTAAAAATGACGAAGTTAGTCCCAAAATAGCCCTTCTTTTGCTTCAAAATGGGACGCTAATATCACAAACTGAGATAAAACGCCCTGGCGTAACGCTTTAACAGTATTCCCGCGACATGCAGGTTTCCTCATTTTCCACACTGCGAAATATTGTAAATGAGGGATTAGTTTTTAAACTTGCTTTTATTTATTTCAGTTCATTCCCGTTTCAAACATGACGCATCTTGCAACATCATGGCAGAAGGTCAGCAGAATGGTCAGAAGTGAATGGGAAAATTTCAGACTGTAGTAGACCGATGCTAGTTTGAGATATTCTGACTTTTGAAATTGCATCAGCTATTAGTAAAGCACTTTTTAAAAAGGTCTCATAATAAAATGAAATTTTCCAAAATGTATCTGTATGAAGGAATACTTTAAGAATATTGTTTGAATATTTATAGGAATATTAGATATTGCTAATATAGAAACTACTGAAATAGGAAAATACTAAAATAGAAAAATTGATACGTTTTTTGTTTATTGGATTATTAGAATGTAGTTCATTTCCCCAAACCGATACTAATTTATTAGAAGCAATTAATTTAAGTTAGGCTTTTTTGCTATTTAAAATTTGAAGTTAAAAAGCTTTACTAGCGCCACATTCAATAAAAAGGATCCATCTGCTTATGAAAAGCTGATGATTCACCAAGAGTGTTTGAACAGTAGTGGAAAAGCTTTATCTTTATTTTTATGGAGCTGATTGTTTGCAAGTGCTTTACTTAAGGATAAAATTTATTCGCAGATATTATAACAACGAATAGAAACTTAATTGCTGGTACTCGGACATTCAATACAACTTCAGTAATTTAACTCTTCATGAAAAAAAATTAAATCGGGCAGAATATAAAATACCAATATCCGCAGGTGCAGCATCTGCAAAGAGAACGCTTTTTCTTATTTCGATGAAAGTTTCTGTCAAAAATGGTGCGTACAATGACGATTCACCGGCAGGAATATTATGTTAATAACATTTCACTCATTTATTTAAGTGCACATCATCTGCTTTTTAATCCTTTCTAAGGTCGTGGGAAGTATACTTTCCATTAAATTTATCATCTCTATATATAAAACGCTAAAGTGCGTGGCGCAGAAAAGAGGTAAAGTACGTGGCACAGAAGAGAGTTCAACTATTGGTTTATTTGCAAAACAAAACAGTTAGCCATGTTAGGCATACCTTCACAAGTATAGACTGTTACTCTATTCGTTCTGGCGTAAAATAAATTTTCTCGAAAAAAATGAGTTTATGATGAAGAATTCACAATATTTCTTGCAATATAATGAAACTTTGGACGAAATGATTCAAAAGAGATCATTTAGAAATGAAGCAGATGGCCTTAGGCGAGACAGAGAACGTTTAGATCAACGCCATCGAAGATAAAATCGTGTCAATTCACACATTGAGGTGAACATTATGGTGATTACTATTGTGAACACTGCATTTTTGGCTACTTTTCTGTTATGCGCACACCACGTGGCTCCTTTTCTTCTTTTTTGGCAAATTTTCTTGGAGCGCTGAATAGCCAGTTTGGCTATAGAAGCGTCAGGAGAATGATGGTATGCGCATAACCGAGCTCAGATGATCTGCGCAGGGTCAACTAGTTTTTAAATAACCTGGTTAGATATTTTACAATCTCTGACTATAGACTCCATCAGCTGAAAACCTCAGAAACCACATGAATAATTTTAAAGGCTTTGTCCACATACTGAAGTCAACTTTAAAGCGAGCCTCGGATACGAGAAGGGAAAATAATTCCAATCAAGGAAGAAATTTTTGCTAAGGCTGACACTTCTTTAATTTATGGTGTTTACATTTGTACGGCTTATTGAAGTATAAATACAGCATTTGAATAGTTTGTTTCAAGAAGTAAAACTAGGAACTCTATATTCGGGTTTCTGCCATTTTACTTCTACAATCGGCGGCTAGAGTTATCTCCGTTCTGTAGATTTTTCTAACTATAGACGCAATGCATAACGCAGTAGCAGATGAAGAGTTTTTTTTTTAAATTCCGCACGAGTAAATAATCATTGGCACATTTGACCATGACTAGTGGTGCCATAAATGCCAAGAATTGATACGGGACGTTCAAGTGCTAAGTAAATAAAACTTGAAAAAAGTGGTTAGGTAATGGTTTATTTTTACTCTAATACAAAAATCGATTAATCTAATAAAATAAATGAACACGTAGAATAATAAAAAAAGATGCGAGGCTAATCCTTTTTAGCCCAACCATATTTTAAAGTTGATTTTCCTTTCTTAATATTATATCATTTTCTTCTTTCACAAACCCTAACCATGACCTGCAACCAGGGATGCATTGCAATACCTGTAAGCTAAAAAAGAATGCGAGGCTAATCCTTTTTAGCCCAACCATATTTTAAAGTTGATTTTACTTCCTTAATATTGTATTATTTTCTTCTTTCACAAACCCTAACCATTACCTGTAACCAGGAATGCATTGCAATACCTGTAAGCTAAAAAAGAATGCGAGGCTAATCCTTTTTAGCCCAACCATATTTTAAAGTTGATTTTACTTCCTTAATATTGTATTATTTTCTTCTTTCACAAACCCTAACCATTACCTGTAACCAGGAATGCATTGCAATACCTGTAAGCTAAAAAAAATGCGAAGCTAATCCTTTTTAGCCCAACCATATATTAAAGTTGATTTTCCTTTCTTAATATTATATCATTTTCTTCTTTCACAAACCCTAACCACGACATGTAACCAGGAATGCATTGCAATACCTGTAAGCAATAAGAAGTTTATTTCCTGTCGTAAAATGGAACCAAACTCCCCAGCCCATCCCCACTTTTCTTTAAATCAAATCATATTTCGAAAATCCACTGATATGACATAAATATGAAAAAAGGCACTTTAAATGTTCAAGAAGCCCTGTGCTAAGGCACGATACCAGAAGCGAAGAATTCACGCCGATAATGAATTCGTCTTAAGGTATCCGACTGTGTTCGGAGACATTTTTTTGAAAAATAACTTATATATATATTTTAATGTTATTTTTCAACTGCATATGTTTTAAAACTATGAAAATATTGTAAAATTAGGCTTTCAAAATAATATTTTTTTAAAAAAACTGAGAAATTTGAAGAAAAATGACTAAAATATTTGCCTTACGCTAACAGCCATAGGCAAAATCATATTCTAAATATACATAAATCCTTGTAGGAGTACATTTTTATGACAGTTATCTGTGTTACGCTCTAAAATATTTCTTGTACTTCAAAACAGTTTTGAGATACAGCTGAATATAGTTACTAAACGGATAATTTTTCATAAAAAATGCTTTTCGTTTATATTTAAGCGCTTAAAAATAATACTCGATTTTACAATTGACCTTAGTTTCTAGAGGAAAACATCAAGCACATTACAGAAAACAATCTCAGAAAATTTGATATCAATACTCGAATGACATTCTGAGAAATTATTGTTACGGTCGACAGTTTTCCTCAAAACTATCATTTCTCAGAAAACACATTTAAAGTTTTCACGCAACATAAAATAGCGCTTACAGTTCGGTAATAAAACAGCCGTAACTCCATTTGTAATTCACGTAGAGTAATAAGTGAGATAGTTTTAGAAAGCTGATTAAACAGGCTACAAAATTAAGTAATAAAATTTTTTTGATAATTTCATCGAAAGCGACGATTTTAAACCAATCGGATACCTTAACCCTATAATGACGGTTCGGGCGAGCGATCGGATGCCTGTCCTTTAAGCCGTTAAATGACAAGCAGGGTTAAAAGGGTTAAAATAAGAAATCTCAGGTTAAGTGAGAGACGGGAGGGTGACACTCATCATTTTTGCGGCATCGTTGGCGGAGTTATGATGCAGGTTTCGGGCGAAAGCGCCTCTTCGCCCGGAGCGGAGCAGGAAAAGAGCGATAAACAATGAATTATGAGCCCCCTCCCTTCCAGGCCGGTGTTCACGGGGTGTGAAAAAGAATAAAGAAAACGTTAAAAGAGTTTCAAAGAGGAGAAAGGGGGCGTCATACAGGTGGAAAGAAAAGCAGCCCCCGCCGCCCCGCGCGAAGAGTGACAAGACAAGGGGCGAGCACCCAGGGGCAACAAACTCAATTATTGAATGGACCACGCGCTATCCGAATTATTCAGGAATATTTTTAATCAACGTTGCGACTCAATTTAAAGATTAATGCCGCACAACTCGGAGGAAGAAGAGGGGGAGGATTCCATTCGGCGGGGGGCTGAGGATTCGAGTTATCCGAGCGTGTAGATTTTGGTTGATGTGTGTGCGGGGGGAAGGTTCAGGTCACTGGGGATGAGGGGGTTTAAAGATGGCGAGCGGGGAGGGAGGAAGGGGTTGGCATATCTTATTCCGCGCCAAGTGAACGCACCTTCGGAAAGAGCGCGGGCTTTTTTATTTCTCTTCCTTTTTGGAGGGGGTGTGCGGGGGGCGGAGGGGGGATTTAATGAGAGCTGCAGTTTTCGAAAAGTGTTTTGAAGGAGTTGAGATGTGCGGCATCGGAATTAGGGGGCTGCTTACACAGCTCTGTGTTTCCATTTCGGTCGTTTTGTCGCAGAGGGGGAGGCGTCTGTTCTTTTAATGGGAGTTGCAGATCTTGTTCCGGTTTGAAGAAAAAGAATTAACTATTTGCCTTAAGACTGTTATGTCACCTGTGCATTAGTTTTGTGTTTCGCCTAAAACTCACGTTAAAAATCAATTATATCAAGTTTATTTTAACATATTACTACCTCCGCCGGAAAATATGATGTTCATTTAAAATAAGACATGGGCTGTTAAAGGATAAAATAAATTATTTGGTAATCAAGTATAGTCAGATGACACGTGATAGTAAGAAGCATTTTGATTCTATCAAGTCAGAAATTTTGAACGGGGAAAAAATATTTTGTTTTAAATTAAATAAAACCCTCTATATTTATAGAATGGGCAATTTTGATGAAAGTTTTATTGGATTGCAAAGAAAGAGTAATAAATCAAAGGACTAACTGAAATTCCTGTAGGATTTCTCAAATCATTAAGGCATGAGGACGGTTGCCAGCAAATTCAGAATATTCTCACGAAGCCTTAAATAAGACCAGACCCCACTTCAAATGAAATTACTTTATATCTTAATATGCATACCGTCGGCAAACTTATTCGAAATTGTACCATAATTTTGGATCATGGGATTAATTAATATTTTTCGTATTAGGAAAACAATTTTAAAATATAAAGGCCAAATCATTTATTTTGTTTTAGAAAGCTAGTTGATAGAAAATAATGAAAATTCTTACTAAATTTTATCAGGCATTCATCGAAAATAATAATAACAATAATAATAAATGTGCATGTTACACTTTCCATTATTAGATTTTTTTTTATTAAAAAGTACTTTTGAAATAGTAATCTTATTTCGAATGAATTTGTTACTATTCTGATTGATTATGCAGGTGTGTGGCTTTTTTAAAAAATAAGTATTATGAAAAACTTTGCGTGCTCATATTGTGGGAAAAGAAAAGCCGTTGCTTCGAATTTAATTTCATTTTAGATCATTTTTTCCATTTTAGTTTATTTAGATCGTATTTTCAATTAGCGGTATTTGCGTAAAAATTTTAAGTTCGATATTTATCCGACTCTTTTTCTTTGAAAATTTGTCTGGGGTTTCTTGATGGGGATGCAAAAAATCCACCAGCATCAGAGTTGCCGTGATCAGTCATTAGATGTAAAAATAACACAAGCAATAATGATGTTGAATGGTGTGACTATCACATATTCACACGAAATTCGACAGAGTAGTCAGATTAACACAGGGGATTTTATCCTCGCGGAATAGAAGCTAATTATCCTGAGTGAAGTAATAAAGAAGCACCCCGTTAGAGAATAAATGTTATCAAAAAGAGTTTTTAAACACAAACTTTTCATTAGTCTACTGAATAGGAGCTATTTTTTATTTTAATTATTTTTCGAAGTTTCAGTCTTTAATTTGTATTTCATTATTTATTTATTTAGAAAATGCACACTACAGAATAAACTCCAATTGCAGAGTGCATGATACAGAAACAAACGCTAAAATAGCCGTAAAACACAGATTAATAAAAACAACAGGTAGACACAGAAATCACAAAAAACACAACACGATTTTAAAAAGCACACAAAATAAAAATACTTCAGAAACACAAAAGCCGCAAACATTCAGTCTTAAAAACAGTCTTAATTCATTCAGTCTTAATTATCATAAATATTATAGAATCCTGATATCAATTTTTCTCAAACTCGCTACCCGATGGCGTGAATGGTATGGAGTCAAAATTTAATTATATGAATCGATTAACTGATAATTAAAATCTGCAAATACTAAACAAATATATCGTCATCGAGAACACGCGAGTGTACAATATTTGAAAACTCCAGATCCTCAGGAAGTGAGTGAAAAATTTGTTATAAAATTCAATTTTTTTAAACATGAAACTTGTCAGGTTAAATAAAAGTAAGCAAATATAAGAAATATCTTGCTTCTTAGTTACTTAATAATAAATTCGAGTGAACGAGAATGTTTGCTTTTCGAGTTTCGAAATAAGTCCCATGGAAATAAAAAGAAGCAAATTCTCTATTTTTCTTACTTTAGCTTTAGAAAAGGGGAAGCATGATTTTGATATAAGAACGAAACCATAACGAACTGCTTTAAAATATAAAGTATTATTACAAATTTTCAAAATCTATTAAAATTAAAGAAAAAAATCAAAACAGCCAAAATGATATGGTTTGAGAATTTTCTTTTGTTGCATAAATATTCTGTTTGTACAATAATTCTTTCGCAATTTGTTAGCAAAATCTAACAAAAATTTCAAAAAATACCTACCTTTCATATATATTACTGCTCATGGTGAATTACCTAATCTCCTTTTAAAAACTCTATATGTCGACTCACATAGAATGTCAATTGAAATGCAGATGCGCATTTTCCTTTATTGTTATAAGAGATGTGAAAAAGTTCTGAGAAAGTTACCGATTCTCCATCAACCCGAAGCATCCATTTATTAGCATCCATTTTCACACATTATGTTTACATGTTTAGTAATATTTTTAACGTAGGACTACGTTCCTCCCATTGGGGTCTCAGGAAGGAATTTGATTCACACGCCAGAACGCCACAGAAATGGGAGATCCTCTATATCTCGGTAACTACATATGTTAAAAACATAACTAATGTCTTATTTTAGAAATAAAGGGCAACAACAGGAGTTACAAAAATATTTGAAAATGGGAATTGTAGTTCAGCGACTACTGAGTCGTAAAGTTGGCAAAATTACGCATGAATTGGTGACGTCACATGCATGAATTGGTGACGTCACATGCATCTTATACATTTTACTGTGCATAATAAACGCCGAAGTCGCGTTGTATACTATCTTTTGTTTTAAGTGAATCACGCGAGTAAAGTAGTCCTACGCCTTTAACATCAGCGGCTGTTTGAAAAAGACTGTTGTTTTCCTGTCAGATTTCAAGTTTCGGCGTCATTATTTGCTTGTTACTTTCTCGCATATAAAGTACACAAAAAGAAGGTGTTATAAATTTTTAAAAATTTGAGCGGCGAGATTTTGATAAATCTCCAGGATTTACACCAAATCGACTCCGAAAATACCATATTTGGAATAATATCTGTCTGTCAACCTGTGCGTCTGTCTGTGAACCCGGTAACGCAAAATGCTCAAGAGCTACACTTGTTAAATTTGGTGTGTGATTATTAAACCAAACGTTCAGATTTCTTTCATACTTTGGCGAAATCTATTTACGGGTGGTCTGTCTGTCCGGGGGCATGTGAACACCATAACGCAAAAACACTAAAATCTAGATCGGAGGTTCCCAGTCTGTGGAACGCGAATGACCACTTTAGGGTACGCGTATGACCACTTGAGGGTACGCGAAGGACCACTTGAGGGTACGGGAAGGGCCACTTGAGGGTACGGGAAGGACCAGTTGAGGGTACGCGAACTCAACGTCGGTAATGGCGGACACAAGGAAACAGAAGGGATTAAAAGTGTTATAAAATTTTATTTCCCCAAGTTCGTGTTCCAAAGTAGAAGTGAAAGTTGTGCAAGTCCTAAACCTACCCTCAGAATAAGTGAAAAAGAATGTGAAATTATTACAATACTGATTTAATCTGTTTTGACGTTGAACTAATACTATTGTAAAAGTGCAATAAAATGTAAAATCAGAAATAAGTCATGCAAATGTTATGAAGTCCAGTCATTTGGCTTTCAAGCTTGCCTAGGTCCTTAAGATTATTGATAAAAACTTTTTTGTATAGACGGATGGTTGTAGGGGGGATATGACAGAAGGAGGTACGCGAAAATAAGAAGACTAATCAAGGGGTAGGCGAGGGATAAAAGCTTGGGAACCTCTGATCTAGATAGATGAAATTAGGCATAGTGGTTTATCATTAGAATCGAAGATGTGCGTCAAATCTGTTTGAGCACCTGGGCTAACGTTATTTGGCGCCCCAACAGAAACGTAACTTTGGTTTTGAGCACGTATGGTCCAGAGAAAAATACCTACTTAATAAAATAACTGAGAAGCAAAAAAGGAAAAAAATAGGCTTTTCTCTGAGTAACGCCCTACAATTTGGCGCCTTTTCATTTTTAAAATTAAAATTTACTTTTTATGGTTCAAAATTAAAATTAAATCAATGTAGTAAATCTTTCAATGGGCTAACCGAGCGGTTAGTATCAAGGTTAGCCCATAGAATAAGACGGCTCTGTTTACAAGGCAGTTATGACCAATCGTAATCGATGCAGTTGTTTTTTTTAATTAATTAGCAGTTTTTATTTATTTATTAATTGTTTTAGTTAATTCTGGTGTAACTCCTATTTGATATTAAATCATCACAGAACAGTAGCCCTTGAGTATGCTAATTTGTAGACAGACCGTCTGAATCTCATTGCCACTTTGCCAAGCCAAATTCCCGAGCGTCACAGACATTTTATTATATAGATAATCTCTGTTTAAGGTGTGTCCAAATGGAAAAGAGACTGCGGTGATATCTGAAGAATATTTTAATTTTGGAATGAACTTCAAGTTTAACATGAAACCCACACATAAATTCTATTGATATGGGTACGCTGATACCTTCCGAACACTTAGGAAGGCAGCAGTCTACCACGCTTTCCCTAACTTTTTTGTCTCCTGTGAAAAGTTGTATTTAAAGTGACTCTTTTTAAGGTTCCGAAGAAATGGGAGTAACATGATGAGAAATCGGAGCTCTACGCAAAATGTTTGAGGAAATCCCATCAAAATTTCTTTAGCATGACGAAGGTCTTCTTGACCACAAGTGGCCTAGCATCGTGCTAGAGCAGCACTATCTCTTTCGAGAGCTTCTCTTTATTGTTGATTTTGATGGCCTGTTCTGGCCTCAGGAATTGGCCGCAGTGTATCCTTCCATCCAGTCGAAGAGTGGAGGGTCCATCTTAGTGGAAAAAGAAACTAGCCGGTCTTTTCTGGCCTGAATGCTTGAGTGATCTTTTTTCGGACGTGGGTAACCGTGATGGTGTCACTCCATACTCTACCACCAAACATTTATCCATTGCGACTAAGCGCAATCTGTCTACAGCAAAAGTCTCATTTTCATGGGCATATCGTACATAGTCGGAAGTTACTGCCTTGCATCATACCTTCTGGGTTTCGTAACTAATGATTTACCCCGACAACTCTGTTTTTCCACCTGTCTTGATACTTGTGAGGACGTGATTGATGAGGTTCTGAAGGATCCAGGGGTCAGATGGCCAGGGGTCCAGCTTCAGCATAAATACCATTGCCATTTTTGTTTGAAGTTGGTACAATTGGTGCTGCAGCATGGTGCAGCAGTCTGCAATTGGTGCAGCAATCTTGCAATTGGTGCAGCAAATCTGCAATTGGTGCCGCAGCATGTTAACGGGATCAACAGGTTTCTTTAGCCTTCTTTTCTTTTTGGTGAATTTCTGCTTTTGCTATATCCAGTTTTCTGTCTATTTTTGAAAGAATTTTTCTTATCTAGCTCAACGAAGAAGTCTTGGGATGAAGTGCGGAGAAATTAATGGCACTGCGTACACTTGTGTTGCGTAGCTAGTTACCAAGCGCAACGAAGACGTGTAGATAGGAAGTCTTTACTGATATAGAGAGCATAGATTTTTCTTTTAGCAAGTAATGGTTTGTTCTTCGCTCCACGGAACATAGTTTAGTTACATGGCGACTGTAGGTGAGGGCTTTATTTACTGTTACACCAAAGTATACTGTTTCATTCCTCCAGTTTAATAATCTTCTATGGAGATGAGAGAGGATCGTTCTCATTCTTATGAAGCTGGCTGTCTGGCTCTTTTTTCAAGAGCTTCTTCAAATAAATCCCTGATCAACTTCTACTTCAAGTCTTTTCCATTATCTGCAGATCGACATTGGCAATTTGTTGCGTCTTCTTCGTCTAAGTGACAGCGCAACTGAAATATTCTCCGCTTCTGCACAGAAGAATATTCAGTTTATGGAGGAAGGAACAATCAACAGAACAGACACACATGTACTTTAACACTCGCATATTAGTTTGTTTCTGTGGACTTCTTTGTCTGATTAGTTTTTCTTTTTCTCTCTTTTTGTTGTTATTGTGCATTTCATACCCATTTTTTCAAATTTTTACTGTTTTTGTTTGTATATAGTTTTATATGATACTTCTCTATGTTTCTTGCATTTTAACCCAGAATTTTAGATTAGTACTTTTTTGCGTGTAACCTTTTTCCATCCTTCCGCCTCCGCCATTATTTGCTAGACAGTTTAGGAGCATCTTCCGATGTCTCTTCCACTTCATGTCTGCTACACTGTTTAAATAACCGAAAAGGTATAGTCGCAGGGGCATGAAGTGGTGTTCTGTTCTGTCTGGCTCTTACTTATGTTGACTTTTATCTTCCATCTAACAAGCTTTTAACCCATTTATGTTAAGTACAAATTTAATTTATCAGCGATGTTCTCTTGTGACGTACCTGTGCTCATGATGGTTCTGTCATCAGTATACCCGCACAACCGAATCGCCTCGTATTTGATGTCGAGGTTTTAAGAGTTTGTCAAAGCGTTGTCGATGCCTCGACTACTCGAGTTTCTGTAGTTCTTTCTTCCCTCTCGTATCTCCCACGGGGGAAACCAAGAGTTCACGGATGAGAAGCTGCCGTCTAAGTAAGCAGGTCCTCACCTCCTCCGTGAGTAGATTAATGATGGTGTGGCTCTTAGGGTCCATCTCCTATGACTGGTCGTACCCTGGCAGGGTCGTCGTATGAGTCGCTCGTAATGGGAGCTATTATACGGGGACCACAGTGCCCGTTGACGTCGTGGCGGCCGGTCATTCAAGTTGACCCGGGTGCTAAGGCAGGGTGGGGTGATGGCTTCTTGTGATTACCCTTCCCTCTCGTACAGTGAAATACTTCTCCAGAAAGATATTAAATCATGAGCTCTTGGGATTGACATCAGTATCATCTTAACAATCGGACTCTCCAACCAGACCTAGTCAGATGCTTTCATTTTCAAATGAATCTTTTGAAAACGAAAACATTTGAATAGGAATGAATGACTTTTCAAATGAATGCAGACCAGGTGTCACTACCAGCTTCGAAATCATTTCTGTATAGGTGCTCTACAGTTGCCAAGTCTTTTAATAAACCTTATCTGGAACGGCATTAGATGGTTGCTTCAGTTATCTCTTGCATTCTAGTTAAGATTATTGATTGAATTGCTTTGTTGATGAATGATAAAAGGCTGCTCTCGGGATTCGAGAGGAAGATTCAGTATGGAGCAATCACTGCTGCATTGGGGAATTGATGAAATTTTAAGAATGGCATTTACAATACCTGTGATCTTGAATATTGTTTTGAATGTGAGTCATACATTAAGTTGATGATTTTGCCTAGTTTAGGGGTTCCCCTTTTCTCATTTTTCGATATTTTCAACAATTTTCTAGGATGCAAGGGGGAGGGGAGAGGATCTTTAACAAAGGATTTTTAAAATGTTTCTAGTTTTTTCTTAACAAAACATTCATTTGGGGGGAGAGATTGTTTATTATATCTGAATTGCTCCTGTAGGCTGTATTGAATTTTTCTTCGTCAATTTAAGGAGACATACCACCTTTAAATCTCGAAAATTTTCGTTTTTTTGAAAAAAAAATATTATTCCCCAGTCTATTCTGAACAATTTCAAACAAACCGCGTTAAAAAAATTCTCGTAATTATGAAAATTTTGAAGGAAAATGCATCAGCTCTTCAACGTAAACATTGAATATGGCCATATCTTTAAATCTCTATATCTCAAAATGTGTTTTTTTATATATTGTGCGCACGATATCTCAAGAACTATTGAATATTTTTACATAAAGTCTTTGCCGAATATATGCTATGCAATGTTCTACAAATTGAACCACAGGTTTGTACATATTTTCTCAAAAGAAGTTTTTTGGAGGGGTTAGAAGTGTTGAAATTTTAACATTTTTATCTTGAACTGGCATATAAAATAGAAATTAAAATTAAATGTTAAAAATTGAGGTACAGTTTCTTAAACAGACTGTTTGGATTACTTAGATACCCAAAATATTGTTGTTTAGACCAATATTTTATCCGTAATCATGCGTGCGAGGTGACCATCTCACTTTTTCTCCAAAAATTATACCTATATGTATTATTCTCTCAAATAAATAAATATCAATATAAAGATTTGAAAATGTGTGCACAATAACAGATATTTTTCTAGAAAAAAGAAGTTAGTTTGTGAAATGTTTTGTTTTAGAGATATAATGTATCGAATTTGACAGTTTTTTTTTCCATTCTTCGGATGTTTAAAGGGCGTATGTCCCCTTAAGCATCTGTGTCTTAACAGTAATAATTGATCAAATTTAACAAAAATTAATTTAAATATTAATAGAAATTAAATTAAAATTAACTCAAATTTAATTGAAAATATTTTTGCTTTATATAGAAAGGCGCATATGCAGCTATTTCTAATACAATACAAGAAACAAAATTAGTAATTCAAAAATTAAGTTAAAAAATAAAAAATAAAAAATAGAAAAAGTAAACAATAATAAACAAAATAAAATATAAACAATAATACAAATTACAACAATACACCTTTTATGCGCGCTCAACGCATGAGCATTAAGTGATTTCATCATCATAATTTTCTTAAAATAATCAGCAGAAATAATAGTATTTAACAAAAGAAAATTATCAAATAATTAAAACACAAAAAAATAAGAACGTAAGAAATACAATTAAAATGAAAGAAAATTGGAAGAAAAATTGGAAAAGAACTAGAATGGCGTACTTCCTTAGAGACCACACGCCATTGTAGTTCTAAACTGGACGAATTTTCTGTATAAAGGAATGACCATAGTCCAAAATTATTCCCTTATGTGTCCTGAATTCTGTCCAACCGTGAAAACGAGAAACATTTTAAAAAAGACAAAAGGCAAAATTCTTAAATAAAATCCAAAAGAAACTAGAGTAAGTAAAAAGTATTACCCTCTCTGCCGAAATTATGGTGAAAACAGAGTATGCCAGACGCGAAATGACAGAAGAAGACAGTACTGGAAACTAGCTAAACTAGCTCCATCTATGAAGAAAAATTCCAACTACTTAATCAGAAGAATAAGAATAATTTAGATAGTTATAACAAATAAAATTAAAAAATTATTAAGAAATAATTAGGGGATTCTGAATTTATATTTTCCATGTCAATTAATAAGGCTTTTCGAGAAACAGTCTTCGGATATGACTGAGATGATGAAGACCATCTATTTCTGTTGATGGCAGTCTTCGGTGAATTTCTTTAGATAAGGTTTTATCTTTGTCTCAAGAGCGTGGGGTGCCTATTTCTTCCCAAGCAACGAAATGGAAATAAATGAAATGGTATTTATCGAAAGGTAACAGCAGTCATTAATAATGCGATTATATAAAATCTATTATTAAAGAGTATTGAATACTCTGGGAAAAATTTTTCAAATCGGCGTAATTGCATCTCAGAATTAATATAAAATTTAGGAAAAGTCTCCAAAATGATTTCTGAGCGCGGGTAATACAGGTTTGACATTGAATACAAGAATTTTGGGTTCAAGAAATTGGGATGATAGTTGAAAGGCTATTTTTTAAACAATATTTTTTCAGCACTGCTCGTTTCTGAAATGAAATGGTATTTATTGAAAGGTAACAGCAGACATTAATAATGCGATTATATAAATTCGATTATTAAAGAGTACTGAATACTATGGGAAAAATCTTTTTCAAATCGGCGTAATTGCATCTCGGAATTAACATCAAATTTAGGAAAAAGTCTCCAAAGTGATTTCTGAGCGCGGACAATACAGATTTGGCATTGAATACAAGAATTTTGGGTTCACGAAATTGGGATGATAGTTGAAAGGCAATTTTTTAACAATATTTTTGCAGCGCCACACGTTTCTGAGTTGAGGAGTCGCCACTGCTCAGCATTTTCGGTTCTGCGCCCCGGCCCATTTTATTATTATTTTTCCTCCCCGCTTTTCTGTGTCGCCCTAAAAACCTGTTAAGGAACTTCAATCCGGAATGGAGCGTGACAGCCGAAAAGACGGGACGACGGAAAAACGTGACAAACTTTCCCATCTCGCCCGCTTTGCTCGGCCCGAGCACGAAGAATGGATCATAATTTACGAACCTCGACTGAACTTTCCCCTGATGAAAGCGAAAGTATAAAAGGGGGAAGAAGAGGAAAGAAGCAAAAGCAAAAGTGAAAGTGAAAAGAGAGAGAGAGAGAGGAAGTAAAAGGTGGAATTTCTCTTCGGTATTTTCTTCCCAAAAACTTGAGGGAGGAGGGGAGTGGACGCAGAGGCAGAAAAGAATGAGTGTGATAAGACTACAGACGAATGTCAGTTCAATAACCCAGATAGATAGTAACCTGCTCCCTCCCCCTCCTTCTGCACAAAAGTAAAAGAAAATTAAAGGAAAGGAAGAAAAAAAGAAGGGGGGTCGAGGAGAATCCCCACAAAATTTCCAACTAAGAAACTTGAAAGAGAGGAGCGCGATGCGGAGAGAAATTAAACTCTCGTATGATCTATCAACAGAGCAACAAAAAGAGGAAATTGAAAGAACGAAGGGTGGAGGGAAAGGGAGTTGCTGGGGGGGGGAGAGGAATGAAGGAATAAATGAAAGGAAGAAGGAAATAAGGCGGCGGTATTTGTTTTATCCACCATGTCGGGGGGAGGGGGCGAAGAAAGGGGAGGAATCATCCCCTAAGTTGAAAAGCGATGAGCGTTCAGGATTAGGGTTAAAAAGACTTACGCCTCAATGAATTTTTCGTTTAAGATATTACATCGTTTTGTGGCAACGGTGCTTACGGAGCGAGGCAATTAAGCATTACATGTGTGTGTGTGCGCGGTGGGGGTGGGGTGGGCTTATTTTTTCCCCCTCCCATTCTTTTCTCAGTCCTTTAACGAAGATGACGAATTAAAAGTTTTAAGAATAAATGAAACGTGACTGTTTTATTAAACAGCAAATTAGCCGGCCAGTTGTTAATGCCTTTCTAAAAGTGAGTTGTCGGATTTGCTGATCATTCTTCTGCATGTTTCTGTGCATCGTTTAAGGTCTCTCGGTGATCAATTCACTTCATATCCAGCAACGACAGTATTTTTACTTTTGGCAGTGCTGGCAAATGCATCGATTATCTGGAATGTGATTTAAAGAAAAGATTTTCAGAAAGCTAAAATTATTGAAAGCTCGTGAAAAATGATTTATTTTCTTCCTTTCCTTGCACGGTGGAGTCGCAAGTTCCTTTCACAGAAAGGGAAAATGTAAGGAAACAGCTTTTAATGCTTATTATATCGATATTTCTAGAATTATACGATACCCGAAAACACAATAACAGAGTATATTCCGAGCGATAGCTTTAACATAGGTCTGATAATTCTTGATGCATTCATTTTTGATGTTAAATATAGTTGCTCCTTCGTTTCAATGAGCCCACCACCTTGTTTCTAAGACATTAAAACAACTATGTGTATTTTATTTCACCATTTAGAATTCATTCCAAGAATAAAGTTTTAAGGCTAAAGTGATTATGAAACTTCTTTTTTTCTTCTCTAAATCATGCTGGGGGAAGAATGTCATATCTTTAAATTATTTCAAAGCTAGAAAGTTTAGCACATTTAATAATAACGAATGTGTCTGAGTTTTGTTGACATCTAATGCAAACATGAAACCACATGTTCTTACCAGATGTGAAAACGCTTTCAGAAATATTCGTTATTTGATGTGAAAAATTGAGCATTTTCTACCGCTTTCAAACTTCAAAAAATTGAAATAGGGGGCGTTGCTTGTTAAGCTACGACTTTCATCTTTGCACGCCCTGTATTTAAAGCCATCAGTGTGCTTTTATTAGAAAAGAATTTGACGGAGAAGGTTTTCAGTGTATTTTATATTTTAAGATGACTGAGTACAAGAGCGATTAATTGTTTGAAGACTTTTCCGAAGAATCCAAAAAGAAATAACGGCGACTTTTGAAAACATAAACTTAGCATTTTACTTACAAATCTGAATTAAAATCTTTAAACCCTTACTTTACGTTTTTATTTAACCTTCTAACTAGATTCCACAACCCATTTGATATATTTTAACGTAGGACCACGTTCCTCCCATTGGGGTCTCAGGAAGGAAATTGATTCACACGCCAAAACGCCACATAAAACGTTGTATGGGGATCCTCTATATCTCGGTAACTACATATGTTAAAAACCATAACTATAATGTCTTATTTTAAAGATAAAGGGTAACAAAAGAAGTTACATAAAAAAATCGGAAATCGGAAAAGAGTCGAGAGAGAAAAGTAGTCCTTTAACAACAGCTGCTGTTTGAAAAAGACAGCCTCCCGTCTTTTTTTAATTACTTCAATCTATTTAAGATGGTAACGGATACTTGAGACATTTAAGCGTGTCCAGGTGATTTTTGTATATAAAATTAATTGTTACGTCGACTTAATTACGGATTTAAATAGAGTAGGGCCCAAAAGAGCCGAACGCATGACATGCGACGCAGACCAAGAAGGGGTTAACCCATTAAACGCCCAAACTATAAGGGATGAATTTTTTACTATACGAATAATATTAATTGTTGATTCGAACCTATATAACATTAATTTTTAGTAAAATTGGGAAATATAGTCATAGCTTCTGAGAAGAACAAAATCGATTTTTGCGCCTACGCAACGTCAGTGGAATAAGAGTATGGACTTTAAGTGAGTTGGATTCAACATATGAGGAAACATCTTAGAGTTGAAAGCTGGAAAACTATTTTAGTTTTTAGTGTTTTGTAAAGCTATAAATCACTTAAAAGGAAATAAATTTATTATCAAATTTTATGATTTTTTCTTTTAAAAATAACTGATTATTTGCAGTAAATATCTTCTTGCACGAAAGGTTTACTAGAATCATGAAGTACACTATATTACAAACTTTGCATCGATAAACAATCAAACTATGTTTATGATGCAGTCCACTGTTTGCTTCGGACTTTATGAAAAGAAGGCCGACCTTCTCCATATAATGGCTTTTGAATACTGAACATACTAGGTCTTCCTGTTGCTGATCTATAACTGGATAATAAATCTCCACTTCCCTTGAATAATGCAAATTCACGTCTAAAACCCTAGAGAGATATTTTTACTTTCAGTAAGAGACAGTCTTAATATTTCTGACGCATTTATAAGGTTATATAAATTTAATTAGTAAATATTGGAATTTCTATGTTTTTGCACTTATACCAATCCTGTAGTTGGCTGCGAAATTGTTGCAGAAATCAACTCCTCCCACTTTTGTGTTATACTATTCAATAGGACAAGATTGTGAGACAAAAAATTTTTTCATCAAAATTCTTGAATAATGGGCCTGCAGCATTGTGAAGTATTATTATGATTATTCAAAATATTATCCTTTATTCTTCTTCGCTAGCAGCTTTTGATTTTCTGGAGAAATAACAACAAAATCGATTTCACTCTTTTCATAATCATCAAAAAATATTTGAAGACCATCTTGTAATGTAAAATATATCGTTTTAATTATTTATTTGCTTGCCGAAGGAGAAGCATTACCACAGTGTCTAACGGTGAGAGTAAGTGGCTGAAGTACTTCTGACGTTGCGTGAGCGCAACACCTGTTTTTTCAACCCCCTTCAGGAAACCACAAACAGCTGACTGATGGAATTTTGTTATAATCAGTGACCTTGAAAAACAATGGATCACCTCTAAAACTCAAGTTTCTCTTGTTGGAGTTTTCTTCGGAAAGACCAGGTCAAAAGTTTTCGATAAAAAATGCATCAAGTACCAAACTCGTCTTAAAAAATAAAATTATCGTTAATGGTAAATATATTTTTACTGAAATATTCTCCATATTATGCCCTATTTAAAAACTGCTATTAACATAAAATTTGTTAGGTATAAGGTGTGCCCAAATTAAAAGGAGACCTTATCTCTACTAGCGTTGTATCAAATCCCAGTGAGTTAATGTGCTAGCCGATAGATGGCGTGGTGGTATTCCCAGATGCACCTGCGTAGTTAACGGCTTCGCATCAATATCCTCATTTCTGGAGAGTTGTTTCCGCAGTTCGTCGCACGATGGATTCTTCCAGATCAGCACAAAAAGCAGTTATCCAATTTCTCTGCTCAGAAGGGGAGCATGCTTCACAAATGTATCGCAGGATGAAAGAGGTGTACAGAGAGCATTGTCTCGCGAGGTGCACCATATTCCGGTGGTGTCAACGTTATGAGGCGGGACACTTAAACATCAAGGACTTGCCACGCCCTGGGCAGGCACTCATTGTGACCAACAATGCCACGATTTCGGCTGTGGATGAGCTCATACGGCAGAATCGTCGGATCACCGCACGTGAAATTGCTGTTGAACTGTCGATAAGCAAAGGAACTGTGCATCACATAATCCACAAAAAGCTTGGTTATGGAAAAGTTTGTGCACAGTGGGTGCCCAAGCATCTGTCAGAGGATCAGAAGACGGCGAGAATGGGTGTTTGCCTGACCCAGCAGTTTCCACACTGAAACCATCCACTCCTTTCTTACGCGCTGGGACCAGTGTATCAGTGTCAATTATTTATAGTTTTTCCACATGAACTGTAATTAAAATATTGTTATTAAAATTTCTTTACATATAACTGTAGTCTGCTTTTCATTTGGGCACACCGTATAGATAATTTTTTGTAAGCATTTATTTTGACCGTTGCGTCAACGCAAAGTCAGTGGTTAATGCACAGAACTCTCGAGCATCAATTGACTGTGGAGAAACCTGCAATGCGATCGCGCACGATCAGTGAAAAGTAGAAAAGGTTAATTTTGCAGAATCAAGATTTATTTACAAGATTCGCATAAGTCAGTCATCATCATCATCTGGAGAGCAAAGCAATCACCACAAGTGTTTACTAGGATGGAAATCAGGTGATGGATGTTTCATCTCCGGCTCGCATTTGGATAAAAGCACTTCTCGTTCCGATTTTCGATGCTCTGTCCACTTCCTCAAAAATGTTTTAAGGTATACGACTAGGTTGAAAGAAGCGATTTTCGAAAAAAAATTCAAAAAAATTTTTTATGATCTAAAAATAAAGCCGCAACTTTTAAGATTCTAAAACACTCTTTGTTTTAATTCTTATTCTTTTCATATTTTATTCCTTGATATTTATTTGAACTAATGCGTTATTATATTTTTTAAATGCGTTTTCTGAAAAATGAAAATTTTACTAAAATTTGTCCGCAAAAAACATGTTATCTCCAAAACATTTGAATAAAATTTTTTGAAATTTGGTACACCTGTGTAAAAAATCTTTGAAGGTGTAATAAACCGCAAATTTTATGATAGCTTTATTTAATCATGTTTTACGGTAATTTTCATTTCGAAATATAGGATACTTCTGTCGAAAAATCAATGACGCCAACTTTGAATGTTCGTAAAATATTTATTTATTAAAATAAATTTTATCTTTCGGTCTATTACATTCTAGATAGTTTGAGAAGTACGCTCGCGAAATTAAAATTAAATATGCCCCATATTTTTCAATCATGCTGTTTTTCTTAACATTGAAATTTTTATTAAAAATCTTGAAAGAAAATTATTATTTTCAAAAACTGCTGATGATATATTAATTTTACTTCTGACTGTGACCATTTAAGCCTATATTTGTTATTAAGCTCTGTAAGTTTTTTTTGTATGCTTTTTAAAATTTTCTTTCTTCGAATCTAGTCTGATACTTTAATTTGGAGCGAAATGCCCCCATCGTTTCATTTCGGTGCTTAACATGCAACGCCACCTATCTCAATTTTTCAAAGTCTCAAAGAGGAAGAAAAAACTGAATTTTTCAAAGTTTCAAAGAGGAAGAAAAAACTGAATTTTTCAAAGTTTCAAAGAGGAAGAAAAAACTGAATTTTTCAAAGT
>BGPR01018972.1:9895-30024 GCA_013235015.1 Araneus ventricosus | reverse complement strand
GGCATTTATGCCATCTTTGAAGGGGCAAGTGTAACTTACTTATTGAACGCCCTTCGTATCTCAGCGGTCCTTTGTTTGTCTTTTCTTGGGTATATGAACGCAGTGATTCAAAAGCGTAACAAACTAGATAAACGAAATTTGGCACGATGTCTGGAAAAACAATTGTAAGTTTGTATCAAATTTTGGATCCAGTCGGCAAAGGGAAGAGGCCCAAATGCATGCTCGATTCTCTTCACTGTGGTACGAAGCTTAACACAAACCGAGGCATACTGTGTTCGTATACGAGAACGCTCAGGGATGTCTGATTATCTGTTGTGCCAGCCCAGGGGAGCCTTTGAACCAAGGGTGTCGAAAAATTTACAATGGTGATTTTATTTTAAGTTCGAACCAAAAAATTTATTAAATTATGATTTTAAATATGTTAAATGTAAAAATATGATTAGAGCTTGTAACTAGACATACGCCGATTTTGTGTCATGACATAACCATGTACATTATAAAAGTTAGTTCAAAAAATGTTCATACAGAGGCTATAAGTGAGAAAGTCCTACACCTTGCATGTAATAGAAGTTACCTACATCTCGCTGATACCTAAATCAATATTATAGTAATAATTTAGTTCTTCAATTCCATTATGGACGAGTATCTGTTTTGTTTATTTTGGGTAATGTAGAACTTCCGCTAGAACGTCACACTTCCGGTGAAATGCTTCGTCAATGGGAATGTTTGAAATTTCAGCACTCTGTTTGAAGATGTCAATTCATGTTTAAAGTAAAGTTTTTGACGCCATGGCTTAAATATATATTGAAAATATTAAATTTGATGCTCCTATTGATGTAGCTCTCAATGTTTACTTAAAAATAAGAACCTCATTTTGTGGAAAGGCTGCCATATTTGTTCGTTATCGATCTTTCTGGTGAATTCTAGGGCTTGTTTGGCGGTTAAATTTTTAACCAAACTATCCAGATAGTCACTGGTGATTAAAATTTTAACCAAACGATTCGGTTAATTACAATAGTTCCGTTTGGAACTTAGCCGTTTTAAATAAAAAAGAATTAAACGAACTCAAGGAACACAGAATTCAACTCTTTGTGTCCTAAAGAAAGAACTGAAGAGTATCCACACGGATTTGGTGATTGCTTAAATCGGAGGGCTATTGGAAAACGGTCTGTGAATCCAAAATAAACAAGACAGAGAACTCTTCCACAGATTGCTATATTAAAGAATATAAGCGCTCAAATTCCTATTCATGATATTGATGGGGCGCCAAATATCTTTAGCCCAGGGCGCTCAAATTCGTTAAGACGACCCTGAGAAAGGCAAGGGGATTTATCAACCAGCGGGACTGCTGGTTGATAAATAAGATTAAATTCAGCCCTTTAGATAAAGTCTAACTACCCACTACATCCTGCTGTCTTAAATATCTGATCTTAAAAATTCCACGTTAAATCGATCAAACTCCGTTTTAAAACAACTGCGGCTGAAGGGAACCGGTTCCTGGATTTGCTTCAGAAATTAAGTCAGTAAGACCATTATTTTAATGGTTTGTTTTTAATGTCTCTAATGGCTTCTACCTTTCTGATGAACTATGCTAATGGACCTCGTTGCCAGACAGTCGTTGCACACAAAAATAATAAATAGAGGAAAGCATCTCGCCGTGAAGTCATCTCAATTATTTCAACTATGTTTTGGATAAATATTATTCGATTATACTGCGCTGACAGCTTTTGTTTTCAGAGCAATTGACCTGAAAGAAGAGAATTTCTTTTTAGTAGGGTGTGTCGAAAACACGGAGACCATCTTGTGGGCCTTCTGATGTCGTTTCATTTTGTGCATAATCCAGTGGCGTAGTAAGGGGTGTATAGAACCTCAAGCGACAGTCTAAGGGCGTGCAATGGAAACAAAACATTCATGCGTTTATGTTATGTTACTTTTTAAATAAAAAATATGATACGTGGGGCGAAAAAATAATACCAAACACCGTGTTCCGATTGCACTTGTTAAAATCTTCTCACACCGAACGAGGCGGTCCCGGGTGGTCTAAAAATTTCCCCTTAACACCGACGAAGGCCGGCCTGAGGCGGTTGGCTTCTTTTGAGGAGAGGTGAGATTCTGAAATCCCTTTGGATATAAACACAATTATCTTTGCCAACCACAGCTTCCTCGCCAAAACTCCCGGTTTTAAAAGGGCTAGAAGAAAAAAGACGCCTCGGGATTAAAGAGTTAAGCTACTTATGACGACCGGAGGGGAAAAAATCCTATTAAACTTCGGCCGTCACTTCCCCTTGCTATGCTTCTGGCATATTCAGTAGTGTCTCGTCGGTTCGGAAATAAGCAGTGCTGCAAAAAATATTTCTCAAGTGAATGCAATTGAAACAGAATTTTTTATAAAAACAACTATATTCAAAATATCCCAAGACTTTTCATTGTAATTATTTGAATTGTATTTTAGAAAATTATCAGTATATCCTTTTTCGATAAGTGACTTTTAACGGAAGAAAACGAATAGGTATTAAACCAGATATGTTCCCCTCAGGCCAACTTGAAAGCGAAACCGAAACCAAAAAATAGAGAACGGTATAAAGTGAAATAAAAAGAGCAATGGCGAGGCTTGGGTGCGAGGGAGAAAAAAGTATCAGTTGGCTGTATCCCAGCTCAGTCGCTGTTAAGTTCAAGGGAAGAAAACATGCCTTTTCGCCTTTCGAGATGTGATTTAGCATAGCACAGTGAGCGGATTTTGATGCTTTCCAGTGCTATTCGGAATATAGCTCCACCCTGTGTCTCTCCTACTTGTTGATCCATTTTCTGCCTTTCTGTTTTCCTTTTATGTTGATTCATTTTCTGTCTTTCTGTTTCTGTTTTCCTTTTCTGATGATTCATTTTCTGTTTTTCTGTTTTCATTTTCTGATGATTCATTTCCTGTCTTTCTGTTTCGGTTTTCCTTTTTCTGATGATTCATTTTCTGTCTTTCTGTTTCTGTTTTCATTTTCTGTCTTTCGGTTTCCGTTTTCTGATTATTCATTTTCTGTCTTTCTGTTTTCATTTTCTGATGATTCATTTCCTTTCAAAAAATTTAACTTAATAATTGCGTAAGGATATTTTCGTTATTAACGCTATATTAAAGCATTATTCTAAATTATTATACACTGAAAGCAATTTTTCTTGCTAATACTAATTTCATTTTCTTTTGTCAATTTCAATAAAACTGAGCAGAACTACAAAACAACACTATTCTTGATTTCTTTGTTTACAAGACAAATCTTTCCTCGTCCATCAGCAATAACAGCGAAAAACGAAATATGCAAATGTGTGTACAACCAAACATGCGATTGCCGTTCATGCCTGTCAGTTGCTAAAATGATAATTGAAATGTGAGCTGAATTTCTATACGCATATTTATTACAAAACAAAATAATCAATATGCACATTTCCTTATCTCAAATTATGACCTCCTTTAAACACCTTCAAAAGAAGTAAAAAGATAACTTCAAGTGACAGGATTACATTTCATACAAGAAAAGTTGATAATCAACGCGCATTAAACGTTGAAATTCCTATATAAATCTTGATCGAATATTTTATAAGTATATGGGATACTAAATCTTATGGAATGGCACGAACTCTTCCTTATTCTTGTACATGTATATTATTATGTAATCAAGAGAACTAACCCCTTAATATCCAGAGCTTTTCGAGATTGAATTTCATATTGATACGAGAGTCGCTTCAGAGCAATGTTAGACTTATGGTTGGGAAAAGAGTTCTACAGGGTTATGTATGGGAATACCGGAAGAATGGAGCCATTGACCTCCGACCATGACGACCATTTTGGCGACGAAATATAGGACTTCAAAACTACTGGAGTTTTCTTGATATCCCTATTAGGGGCCGAGATCTGAACTTATCCAGATGATTCCATGTGACGTCACGGAAGGTCAGGGAGACTATACAAGGACCGTTCTCGAATCACAGAGGAATAGTGTGTGTTGATCGATTGGGATCGTTTTTGGAGAGCGAACGTTTTTGAAATCTCACTTTGGAGTTTTATCCGCTGTGCGAGCTGGTAAGCTGTTAGACGCCGAGCGGTAGTGAAAGTTCTGTTGCTGTACTTATTTAGTGATTTGCTACCCGTTTGTGTTGATAATAAGTGCAAGTGCGGTTTATCTTGTTATCTATGCTTCGTGTTTTCCTGAATATTCGAGAATCTATCCTATTAAAATTCGTACGTCAATAGACGCATGTATGCGTGTCCTTCTATCTTCTCACGAATCACTGAATCCTGAAACTAGCCGTAAGTACCAAAAGATGGAAAATAATCCAAGGAATCCATTTCGACTATTTAAATTCCGAAATTGTAATTAGTTAAAAATATGTTAATTAATAACTTCAAAATGATTAATTGACAATTAATCATTTTGAATCAGCAATCATTCATGATGGCAGCATGTCAATTAATCTTAATTGACATGCTGCCATCTATTGGCAGCATGGTGAATTCATTCACGGCGGATTCTTTTTCCCCCTATTATTAGTTTTCGCATCCGGTGTCGCATATTTTTTATTTATTTAACGGAAGTTGGTATTTCTTTTTGAGCGAGCTTCTGTGTTTGGATTTATTAACAATGGAAAAAACCGTTTTCATGCTTTTTTCCTCTCTTTTTTGTATTAAATTGTTTAACTTCGTAGCGTTTGTTAGGGAAAGTAAGTGACAATATTTGTTGATTGTAGAGGAAAACGGAGGCGGAGCATATGAAAATATATGGATCCCAAGGTCCTCATTTCTCTCCACCCGGGAATATCCTATTATTCGTGATAGCCCGTGCAACGCCGGGCCACACAGCTACTAAAGTGTTATTCTCCGTTACCTGCTGGTTAGACTGTTTTCACCGTACACACACCGAACGGATTTCGTAACAATATAATCTGGTCAGTATACAAATAAGAAATTCCAAGAAACATCTGAAAACCATCTGGAGTTTAATTTTATCGTGTTCATACACTATATAGCGCGTTTTTTCCTAGGCTTCACGAGCTTGTATAATGGTCTGCATAAGCGCCTACGGACCCTATGATCGCGAGTTCGAATCGCGCTCTCTTCTACATGTTCTTGGATCGTAAAAGTACGTTCCACTCAAAATAACTCACTTCACTCCTCGTATGCGGTCAGAAGAAGGGGAGGAAAAAAGGGGAAAGGCAAGCCCCACCGTCCTATTCCGCGATAATAAAAGAGGGTGGCAAAAGGGGGTTCCTATCTGTAGGAACGGCTTTAAAGAACGGGGGGGGGGAATTAGGAAGCAGGAATTTGCATAGCATTCCATAATTTACGTACTTAAAATTTTGAAAAACGCTTCAAAACGTTTCTAAACATTACAATAACGAATGTCTCAAAAGCGCCATATTGAAGTCGGTGGCAGAAAAATAACTTTTTTTTTGACAGGGGGATAAATTGAAATTGTATAGTCGGAATAGTAGGGTGAATGAGACAGTTATTGACACCCTTAAGGCAATATTATTAAAATTCATTCATGTAGAAAATAGTAAAAATATTTTAATCAATTTGTGATTTATTGTAACTTCCAGTGGCGGTGAGTAGGGGGTGACTGTGCCCGCATTTTTACGGAAAAATTAAATTTTTATTTCCTTTTAGCTGCCTAAAACTAGGGTTTACATAAAAGCAATAGTGTTCGGGAAAACTAGCTAATTTTTTAAAATTTTGTTATCTACCCCCTATACTCCCGGGTCTTTTAGATATCTATAAGTTTTTTTCCCCTAACTTTTTTCTCCCAATAGCCGCCACTGGTAACTCTTCCCAAATTGCTCTACTTTAAGCTGAATAAAGGGTTCCGGTTATTGACACCTTATGGTTAAGTAATTGCTACCACAGTTATTGAAATCCCTTTATTCCTATTTAGTTTACTTTTAACTGTCTACCTAAGGTGAAGTTAGGTAAAACTGAACATTGACATGAAAGCATATTTTTAAAAATTAAATAGTAGGGTGTCAATAACTGTCTTGTTTTCCAGACCAAATTTGGTTAATTGCTCTACTTTAAGCCGAATACAGGGTTCCGGTTAATGACACCCTATGGTTAAGTAATTGCTACCACAGTTATTGAAATCCCTTTATTCCTATTTAGTTTACTTTTAACTGTCTACCTAAGGTGAAGTTAGGTAAAACTGAACATTTACATGAAAGCATATTTTTTTAAAATTAAATAGTAGGTGTCAATAACTGTCTTGTTTACCAGACCAAATTTGGTTGCTTTGTTCAACAGATTTTTCGCAATCGAGCTCCAAACACTTCATGTTTTTTTATGGCAACCTTCTGCATAAAATTTTTTCAAGTAGTGAAAAATAATCGTTGTTGACTAACAATCGCGAAATTGCGAAATGAACGTTGGATTAAACAATCGCGAATTCTTTTTTCACAACGTCTCGTGTTGATAGTTTACCGGTTAAGGGCAAAGTCACTCCTGTAAAAGATAAAAGTCATTTAATCCAGTCCTTTTAGCAGCCAACTGCCCGTATAATCAATTCGAATGGGACAAAAGGAAGGGGAAAAAATATTTCATTTCAAACTTTTCTATCTTGAGAGGCGATCTCGCTTGTCAAAACGACATATAAATCACTTACGATCGTAAACACCTCAGACAAGTAAAATAAACTCGAAACAATAGTCAAGGTCGGACGCATGCGTTTTTATTACCGGAGAAAAATTGTCTTTGTTTTTTTTTCTCTTGTAGCCCCCGCTTCTGGAGAGATTTTGGAGACGAAATGTCTTGTTTACCCGGCGTCCTTGGAGACATTTTGACAGCGAGAGATTATCCACAAGCGGTTAATTGACTGCGTAGTGAAGAGGGAATTTTTTAACTGTTGGAATGTTAAGCAAGACGTCTTTTTAATTCTGGATTGGGACAGTGGCGGCTCTTTAGATCAGAGACTCTGATAAATTATTTTTTTTTCGAATTCAGAAATATCTTATGCAAGGGTCGAAATATATATCCAGAGATTGCCTTCTTGTTTTTTCAAAGTGCTCAGGTTCTGTAACATCTGTTAAATTTTATACCTAACAATTTATCTCAAAAAATGATTCAAAGCAAAATTAACACAGTCGTAGCTATCTCTATTATATATAATTATATATATGTAATGACTAAGAAATTTTTCCATCTTTAAAATAAATCTTTTTTAACGACAGTTATTTTTTAATTACGAACTAATTATTTCTACTTAAATCCTATGATAAAAAACACTTCTACTCTAACTAGACTCGCAAGAGTCGCAATATTTCTAGAGCCTCAACTTCGGTACTTCCCCTTTTTGGTATTATAAAAACTCGCTGAATCTCTGTAATTTCTCTTTCGTAATCATGTAACGCACTGAGCAAGTCACGCGTTTTAGGCGTAATTCTTCATTCCTGGCTAGGTCTTTATTATTTCAATAATCTTTTAAAAATCTTAATCATAGAGTACTCTATAACTAATTTGATTATGCCTTACTTCTGGAATAAACAGCTTTGGCCTTAAACGACTGCATCTTTTTTGAATTTGGATAAACACAACATCAATGGAAATGTTGTATGTATATATATATATATGTGTGTGTGTGTGTGTGTGTGTGTGTCTGTGTGTAATAATCTCACTTAATTTTACTTTAAATTCTAGTATTATATATTTTTAAAATCTTAGTACAATACTAATGTATTCCAAAATCACTTTTCTTGAACTCCAGCTTTCCCGCCCTAGAGGTCTATTAAATCACGTATTTTGACATAGTTATTATTAAAAGAATACTTTCATCGCTTCCACGCGCCCACAGGAAATCATGACTCGGCGTCTTGTTGGCGCCATACTTTTCCCTAAAACACCTACGTAACTTGATAAAATTAGCTAATATTCCCTTCACTTAATCACGCGTCTATATGTTAATCCCCTTTCTGAGAGAAGGCAGGGATTTTTCGTTCTATTTTGGCTTGTAAACCTCGTATAAGATGGACGTATAGCCGCCACTCTCCAATATATTGATGAACAAATGAAAAATAGCTCTTTAGTCGGCCTTTTTATAACTTTAATGACTACATTATAGGAAATTATTATATATTTATTATCTCTATTATATTAAGCGCTGGTTTTATATAAAAAATTAGAAAGTGAATATAAATAAAAAGTAAAACTGCTCTCACGTAACTCTCTTACCGTTGTGTCTTAGATTATACGTCTTGTTCTCCTCTTAGTTTTTCAGTTTGATTTTCGTCACACTTTTTATTTCCTCGAAAACCTTGCAATGAAATTTTCACATTAAAAATTATTTCAAAGTGAAAATTTTCATGGGTGGTTAAAATCAATAATTTTATATCTTTTATCAAATAACAGCACTTTTCACTGGTCTTTTTTTGTTTCCATTCCATGTCGTGTCGAAACCACATCCAAATACATCATACCAAAATATTATAACTATTGTTTACGAGCATTTATCTGTTTTAACGGGATATTTTTTACTTTTGTATGGATAGAATATTCGTTTCTACGATGACAAAGCATTGCAATTATCAAAGAATTTGAGCTCGAGCTTTTGATGAATTTCCAGGAGTCCGAAAAAGAAATCCCATTTTTTGAATTATACTGTATGCTTGTGAACACAATAAGTCAAAAACAGAGACAGTGAGAGTATTTAAATTTGGTCTTTACACCAAAACTGTAAATTTGTGCCAAATTTTTGAACAAATCAGTCAATATCTTGTCTTTTTTTCTACGTAAACGCAATAATTCAAAAAAATGACGGGAGGCTATCTTCTTCAAACAGTCCCTGTTGTTAAAGGCGTATGACTACTTTACTCGCGTGACTCTTTTCCGATTTTCAAATTTTTTAAAACTTCTGTTGCTACCCTTTATCTCTAAAATAAGACATTAGTTATGTTTTTAACATATGTAGTTACCGAGATATAGAGGATCGCGTCACCAATTCATGCGTATTTTTGCCCAACTTTGCGACTAGTCGTAAAATACAGTTAGTCGCTGAACTACAATTCCGATTTGCAATTTTTTTGTAACTTCTGTTGCTACCCTTTATCTCTAAAATAAGACATTAGTTATGATTTTAACATATGTAGTTACCGAGATATAAAGGATCGCGTCACCAATTCATGCGTATTTTTGCCCAACTTTGCGACTAGTCGTAAAATACAGTTAGTCGCTGAACTACAATTCCGATTTGCAATTTTTTTGTAACTTCTGTTGTTACCCTTTATCTCTAAAATAAGACATTACTTATGTTTTTAACATATGTAGTTACCGAGATATAGAGGATATCGCATACACCTTTTTTTTGTTGCGTTTTGTGAATCAAATTCCTTCCTGAGACCTGGGAGGAACATAGTACTACGTTAAAACGCGAATAAACCATAGAGATAAATTTTAGCACGTGATCTTTACATTAAAATTGTGAGTTAATTACAAATTTTGGACGAAATTTGTGAAAACAGTATACTGTCTGCCAGTTTGTTTGTCTGTACGTTGCACAAAAATACAACAATCTGCATAAATGGGACTTAACTTGTCGTCTTGACACCAAGGATTTGTGTCAAATTTTGGACCCTACTAGTCGGTCAAACGAAAAAGGTACGTTTCCAAAGCAAATGTATTTAAGAATTCAATTATCTTCACTATATGACGAAGGTAAACATAAAATACGCCGTATAGCAGAAGTATACGAGAAAGTCGAGGAAGGAGTATTATCTTTGCTTTAATAATATTTTGCATTTTTCTTTGTGTTTTCTTCAAATAATTGTACTTTTCTTTTCATATTTTGTTCCTCGTTTATAAGTTGCTCAATCAGACTGAAGACATCTAACGTAGACTCCTAAAAAAGAAAAAAAATGAATGCACTTTGTTATAAAATGCAAATCTAAAAGAGGCAAAATAATTTTTGAGAAGGCATAAACATTTAATGTATTTAAAATATTTAATACAACAATAATAACGCCTAATATACAGTGCAAATGTAAAGTTCACAAATCATGTATTCGCGACAGTAATACATTTATGTGACACTCTGTGCTGCAAACAAATAAAGCTATAACTATAAATCATTTTCTGCAATAAAAATCTATTATTAAAAAGAAATGTGAGCTTAATTCAAACTAAATGAAAAATAATGTGTTCACAAATGTCATAACGAATATTTATGTGACAGATAAACAAACAAGCCGTCGAGAACTCAGAAGCAATGGGTCACAAAATAAAAATGATATACAGGTTTAGAAGTCACAAGCGAGCAAACCCCACAAACAAACCGAGTGGAAATTGGCGTTCATCTCGAATTAAAAGCGTAAACGTTTCCTGAATTGAAATATCGTTTCCGTGATTGAAGCACAAATGACGGTTAAATAATTGACTTCACCAGCTGCATATAAATCAGATTTCAGCTTTAAAGCGTGGATCAGCTTACCAATAGGACAACGCGGAGGTTCACACCAGTGCTCTCTAACGAGATTTAATTATGCCAATAGTTACCCATTTAACTATTAGTTGTGTATTGAATATAAATGCACTTTCTCAGTTTCTTCCACTTGAGGAAACTTTTCCCGATGCCTCCTTTTACTTTTAACGGTGAGATCAAGGGAGAAGTAGGCCAAGTGCAAGGAGTCACGTTTGGCCGATTAAATGCATTTTTGTCTTTGATCTATCAGTTGATGGCGTTTGAATTTTGAACTTTGGTGCCTTTTAATCAGTGGCGTAGCAAGGGTAAGTAGCGCCAGGGTCATAATATGATTTTCGTCCCCTCCCCCGTCATTATCAGTGACTTAGCTTGTGTAAACGGGGCACGGGCATGGTATTTATCGTTGCATTTGACTTTTAAAGAGACATAAACGTATTAACGTTTTGTCACCATGGTCAGTGGCGTAGAGAGAGTAAGTGGCGCCCGGATCATAACATGATTTCTTTTACTCCCCCTTCATCATCAGTGGCTCAGCTTGTCTAAACGGCGCACAGGGCAAGGCATTTGTTCACCCTTTCATCGTATTTGGCTCTAAAAGTGACATAAACGCGTTAACGTTTTGTCACCATGTTCAGTGGCGTAGAGAGAGTAAGTGGCGCCCGGGTCATAACGTTATTTCTTTTGCTTCCCCCCTTCATCATCAGTGGCTCAGCTTGTGTGAACGGCGCACAGGGCATGGCATTTTTAAACCCTTTCATCGTATTTGACTCTAAAGTGACATAAACGCATTAAAGTTTTGTTACCATAGTCAGTGGCGTAGTGAGAGTAATTGGTGCCCGAAAAATATGATTTCTTTTTATCCCAGTCACCATCAGAGTCTTAACAAGCTTAAATGTCACCAGGGGTATTATTAGTATATTTAATTATTATTACAGTATTATTTTTACGTCCCCTCAATATATATTTTGCTTTAAAAAGCGGCATAAACGCAGTGGATTTTTGACTCCATGGCGGGCCCTAAAATTTGCACCCGAGCTATCTATATTCCCTTTGCCTCCCCCCCGTCGCCACCATGTAACATGTACACCCCTTGCGGAGTATAACATTAAGCATGTAGCATGTAACATGTAAACCTACTGCTTGTATGCCGCTTTTAAAGCAAAATATGATGGAAAATCGCAGGGGTGCGCTATTGGTGGGGACCGGGGCCAGGGTCCCCCTGTTGGGGATGCTGTGCCCCCCATTGGGGCAAATTTTTGTACCCCGTTCTCACAACGGGCTATTCAACTAATAGATAAATAAAGATCTGGAGAAAATTTGAGAAGGTCATCATTACGCCCCTCCTTCTTGTACAGCAGGTCGTGTCCCCCTGTTGGGGTTACTCTAACGCCACTCCTGAGCAATATTAAAAATGATACCACACTCCTGGCGCCCTTTACGGTTGTTAGGCCGTGTACACACTTATGATTTGTGTCGTGGAAGCAATAAAATGTCATTTGCGGTAAAAAAAAACAACGGGACGAAATACGATGAGAATACCTAGACAATCCCACATACTCCCGGCGGACAGTATCGCATCTACGATATTTTCTCGAGTCGCGGAGAAAGATTGTCGGAGATGCGACATTTCCGCGTGGAGTTTGTGGGGACTGCTAGCTGTTCTCAATGTATTTCGAGTCGTTTACGACTTTTACCGCAAAATACTTGTTTATTGCTTCTACAACACAAATCGCAAGTGTATACCGACCCTGAACATTGCGATGTATGTCGAACAGATTTTGAGGCGCCCTTAAAGTCTCTAGGTACGAGGTGAGCGCCTCTAGCACCTGTGCGAAAAAAACGCCACAGATCAAGGCGCGAAAAAATACTATGCCCCAGGAGCCGTTCACACAAGCTAAGCCATTGATGGGAGGGGGCCCTTACGCTCGCAGTGGCATTGTATGCGGCGAATCAGTTAGGAGTACGCGAAAGTAATGTTGGGAATGGTGGAAAACACAAGAGATTAACCCTTTATAAGGCCGCGGGAATATACTTCCCACCAAATTCATCAATTTATAAATGCATTTTTTAAAGTTGGCGTAAGTTCTCGCCACATTTTTCGATGAAACAGAAACCTTTATGTTCCAATTTCTTATCTCAAACCATAACGACGTGTCTTGACTTGGTAATTAATTATTAATTAATAAAATTAATTAACAAAAATAATGTCATCCAATAAGTTAAATGCATTTCTTTTCTTAAATTAATCTCATTACCTAAGTTATTTTATTATACGTCTACTAGAAAAAGAAATGGCCTTATAAAGGGTTAAAATGAAAATTTTTAATTAGTTTACCCTTGCAAAAAAGTGAAAATTATCTGAAACCTCCTGAGCAGCAGTGAAAGAAGAGTACCCAAAATTCAGTGGTGATTAAATAAGATGTTTAATGACATTCACTACACAACGTAATAGAAAAAACAAAAAAATTAAATAAGAAAAAAATATATATAAGAAACAGAAGTTCGAGTTGGCGTCTTTTTCTTGCTTCTATTTTCGGTAGAGGGTAAATTATTTTTACATTCTCTAGTATCCTTTGGATTTGTTATAAAGGACTTCATTATGATTTTTCTTTTTTCAAAGGGATTATTTCTTATATTTCAGTTAATGGACAAATTCAATGGAGGGTAAGAGTCTTACCCTCGACAGAAAATTTGTCCAAATTGGAACTCCGATGGCGGGTGGCTCTTTAAAAAAGTTCACCATTCGAGTTCTCTTCCATTCCTTCCAATTTGATTTTATTTTCTAATTTTCTTTTATGTGTTTTAATTATTATAATTATTAGAGAATTTTTTGTTGTTTAATTCTATAGTGGTTTGTTGGTTAATTGTTGGAAAATTTTGTTGATGCAATCACTGGATGCCGCTGCGTTGAGCTCGCAAAAAGGTGTATTGGTATCGTTCTTGTTTACTTCTTCTGTTTCTTATATATTTATATTATTTAATTTTTTTCTATTATTTTTATTTGTATTTTATTAGAAGCTGCTGCATATACGCCATTCTGTATAATACAAAGGGTTTTAATTAATTTTTAATTTTAAATATCTTTGGTTAAATTTTATTAATTGTAATTGTCACTACACAAAACTTGTGGAAAAAGTATTCTCGTCTTATGCATGTATTAATAACAAATATCGCAGTACCTAGACACAGCTCCAGACATGGGATTATATATGTTTTCATTTGAACCTAATTCTATAAATCTCGGCTCCATGAAACAAGGTCAAGAATCGTATTGGCACTGTTTTTCACTTGAAATTGATTATCGTCATGAGTAATTGCTGCGTTCATGATAATTTAATGCGAAATTTCAATTCTATTTTCATTTGTTTTGGACTTGAACTAATGGTTTCATAAATAATGAAATAAAATGTAAAATCAAAAATAAATCCTGAGCACATTATTAAGTTAATTCGAGTCGTCTGACTCTCAAGCTAACCTCAGCCTTTGACACAAAATCTTCTTTGCACGAACAGGGGTGGCGCCAGAGGGGGGACCGGAGGGGCCAGGCCCCATAGTCGGGGAAAACTTTTGTATCCCGTCGGGGAAAATTTTTGCTCTGGGTATTCAACTGTAGTTGATAAATAATAATCTGGAGAAAATTTGAGACGAATTTCATTAAACTGATCGTCTCATAGCAGGTCGGGCAAATTGAATTTCCACATTCTTGAATTTCTATGAAAAATGCTAATATTTACATGTTCCCAATCTATGAATTTTACTTGAAAGTGAAACTGTGAGCTCTGAACTTGGATGAAATTACGAGAGTAACAAATTCAATGCCAGATTTTCTATAGAGCCTACCTAGGTTATTACCTAGGCCGCAGCCGTCAGGAGGGCGCATATACAGAAGAAATAACAACCAAATATTTACAAAATTTTCAGTGTTATTTTGAAAGGGCCATATAAACTGACGTTTTGCTAATTCATATATGTTACATTAAATATATTGAGAGATACATTTTTTTGTTTTCTGTATACCTACCTTATCGCCTCTTGTCCTTGCCCTTCTATGTATTGAAATAAATTTAATAAGATCTGTTCACTTTAATGGACTTCAAACCTATTCATGGACAAAAGATCAAACGAAGAACATTCAGACGATTTCAAGAAATATTATAGAGTATTATTGCAGGTATTAACGTTATGCTATTTCATACTAACTAGCGTAATTTTTAATAAAAAAATTTAATGTAGTTCAAAGACTATAAAGTTCTTATAAGTTTCGAAAATAAACTATTATATAAAATTGAAAATTATATATGTAACATCGTTCTTTAGTTGAGGTGTAAACAATAATCTTGAGTGAGAAAGAATTGGATAATCCAATCAATACTTTATTCCATTTCTATTCATCCATTTTAAAGAAGATAAGGCAGGTAATATTAAACGTATAACATAATCATAATTTAAGGAACATCCATGACCAAGAGTGAAGAGTTACGCGCGAAGCAGCGCGCCTTACCAGTAAGGTTATATGTTTAAAAAAGAGAGCGATAAAAGTACGCAGAGAGCTTAAATACTTGGGAAAAGGGATATTTCCGCTCAAAATCTCCTGACTCTGGAAGTTAAAGTAGAAATACGATTCTCTGAGATGGAAGTAGAAATATTTAAAAATGCAGTGGCGTTAAAAATAATTAATTTAAAGTAGAATAAAAAGATAAATCATCACGTATATTAATTTTATGAGAGGGGGACGCAGCATATGCTTTGGCCTAGGACGTAGAAATTTGTAAATACGGCCCTGAACAAATTCATCGTTTCAGTTCGGGAAGAAGACGTGTTTAACAAAGTCGTTTTTAGTTGGGAAACATCAAGATGGAGGAAAAAAGTCACTTTGATACATTATACGCTTTGATACATATTGCTCTTCTTAATAGGAAAGTTAGATGTTTCAAAAAGAGAGCGATAAAAGTACGCGGAGAGTTTAAATACTTGGGAAAAGGGGGATTTCCCCTCAAAATCTCATGACTCTAGAAGTTAAAATAAAAATGCTATTCTCTGAAATGGAAGTAGAAATATTTAAAAATGTAGCGATGTTATAAATAATTAATTTAAAGTAGAATAAAAAGATTAGTCATTACATATATTAATTTTCTGAGAGGGGGACGCAGCATATGCTTTGGCCTAGGGCGTAGAAATGTGTAAATACAGACCTGAACAAATTCATCGTTTCAGTTCGAGAAGACGTGTTTAACAAAGTCGTTTTTAGTTGAGAAACATCAAGATGGAGAGAAAAAGTCACTTTGATACATTATACGCTTTCATACATATTACGCTTCTTACCAGGAAGGTTATATGTTTCAAAAAGAGAGCGATAAAAGTACGCAGAGAGCTTAAATACTTGGGAAAAGGGGGATTTCCCCTCAAAATCTCATGACTCTAGAAGTTAAAATAGAAATGCGATTCTCTGAGATGGAAGAAGAAATATTTGAAAATGTAGCGGTGTTAAAAATAATTAATTTACAGTTGAATAAAAAGATAAATCATTACATATATTAATTTTATGAGAGGGGGACGCAGCATATGCTTTGGCCTAAGGCGTAGAAATGTGTAAATACGACCCTGAACAAATTCACCATTTCAGTTCGTGAAGATGACGTGTTTAACAAAATCATTTTTAGTTGTGAAACATCAAGATGGAGAAAAAAGTCACTTTGATACATTATAAATCACAAGAGGAAAGATTTGCAGATCCATTAATATTTCTCTATGTATAGGTTTTGAGAAATAAATCAGTTTCACGCAGTGGGCAACTTCAATGGAAAGTGGGCCCGCGGGTAGGATCCAGCTTTGGTAAAAAATGGATCTATCCTTCAAGTATCTTCCCTCCAGCCACTCAGGGAGAGATAACAAAGCAGTTATAAGAAGGTGTTAAGACTTTTTTTGAGAATGGCGTGAAGAAATGATGATATACAGTCTCTTTTTTTTTTCTTCGAGAGAATACATATTTCATTTTATTTGGAGACACTTTTTTTCCTTCAAGTACAGAATACCTCAGATAATTATAAAATTCTTTGTTTCTATCAGTAGAGGATTTTAATTTTAGCATCATGCTAAGGATACATAATTACAGGAATTCTGAGAATATTTTATGTATTTTGAAACAGTATTAACAAAAGAATTTGAAAAGACTGTTATTAGTATATCAAAAGTAGAATTTTTTATTTTAATTGTTTTTTGCTTTTCAGTCTTTAATTTATATTTCGTTATTATAAATACAGTAGACTTCTCATATTGTGATCACTTCGGGATTTAAGAATTTTGATAACATTAACCGACTGATAACAATAACTGAATTGGGTAAAATCAACTATATTTTTATCACAGCAAGGGAAAAGAGACAAAATGGAAAAGAAAACAACCGTCCCCGTCGGAATTATCGACTTTTATTGCTTGGTCTTGCTCACAAACAGCTTGGCAAATTTCCAAGTCTGTTAATGTGGGTGGCAGCTACTGGAATGTCCTCGTCAATGGACATCCACTCTTCATACTCTTCCTTTTGCATACCTTCAGGAGGTTCAATGGCAATTACGGACGGTCACGTCCCTGCCCGCTAAATGGACGACCTACAAAGAGAGATCATGAAAAATAAACCCCGAAATTCTTGGGATGTGTCGCGGGAAGTGGCCGCAGATGTTTCCTTACAAGTGGAGCGAAAAATTCTACGAACGTCAATCGTTAACGCTGGTTGAAAATGAAGGATCGGTCAATTCTCTACTTCAAAACTGATAACATTAAACGATGTAGTGATCACAGTAAAGGAATAATTTTGTGTACATTTGAATACTTTGGTTCGGGGCCAGAGGTTTTTGATAATATAAGGCGAATGATAACATTAAACGCGATCACATTAAGCGGAGTCTACTGTATTACGGAATTTCCTAAGATAACTTTGGAAATTTATTAATCATTTAATTATGCTTTATAACGTTGGAAATTTATTAATAATTTAATTAGGCTTTATAACTTTGGAAATTTCTTAATTATTTAATTATGCTTTATAACGTTGGAAATTTATTGATTATTTAATTATGCTTTATAACTTTGGAAATTTATTAATTATTTAATTATGCTTTATAACTTTGGAAATTTATTAATCATTTAATTATGCTTTATAACTTTGGAAATTTTTTGATTATTTTCGGATTTGAGCAATTTTTATGCCATTTTAAAATTCAAAATATTATCTATTTAGCGGTGCCAGTTTTATTACTAGGGGATTTTCTCCAATTTTTCCCGCAATATTTTTGAAATTTATTTTTAAACATAGCTATGGTAATCAAATAAATGTATTTAGTTAATATATGGACTGCCAATACGAATGTGATTAAAGGCAGTATCTGAAAAAAAGTGTACAGTTTCCAGATATTTTTAGTTAAGGGGACATACGCCTTTTAAACCTCTACAAAATGGGGGAATTTGGACCTCTACAAAATGGGGGAAAAGCTATTAAATTTAATACATTATATCTCTTAAACAAAACATTTCACAAACTAATTTTTTTTTCTAGAAAAATTTCTGTTATTGTAAACACATTCTCAAATCTTAATATTGATATGTATTTATTTCGAGAGAGTAATTAATATGTGTATAATTTTTGGAGGAAAAATGAGATAGTCACCTTGCGTGCATGATTGCAGATAAAATATTGGTCTAAATACAATATTTTGGGTTTCTAAGTAATCCAAGCAGTCTGTTTAAGAAAGTGAGCCTCAATTTATTAACATTTAAATTTAATTCCTATTTTATATACCCATTTAAAATAAAACGTTAAAATTTCAACTTTTCTAACCCCCCCAAATAACTTTTTTGGAGAAAATATGTACAAAACTGTGGTTCAATTTGTAGAAAATAGTACAATACATATTCAGTAAAACTTTTATGTAAAAATATTCAATACTTCTTTAGATATCGTGCGCGCAATATCAAAAAAAATACATTTTGAGATATAACGCTTTAAAGATATGGCCGTATTCAATGTTTACGTTGAATAGCTGACATATTTTCCTTCATAACTTTCATAAATATAAGAATTTTTTAACGCGGATTGTTTTAAATTGTTCAGAAAAGACAAGGAAATGATATATATATTTTTCATAAAATCGAAAAGATTCGAGATTTTACAATTTTAGTCGACAATTAGAGTCGTATGTCCCCTTGATTTTAAAAACCAATAAATTTTAAAACTCTATGTAGATCCTGTAGATTTTTAATATCAAATTCTGCTTCAGAGGATTGGGTAATTATTTGATTGGCATTATAATTACAAACAGGCTAGCATTATGTATGATACCAGTAATATATTGTAGTTGAAATTAATTGCTTCCGAAATCCTAACCTGTGAAAAATCAGGTCGTGATTTCAAATCTGAAAGCATTATAGACACCCTCATTACGGTGTTTCTCAATATAATCTAAAAGAGCTATAATTCTCTCCAAGTATTGAGAAGAAAACGGTAGTTGTTAGTTTTCTAGTATAGTAGTTTTATTTGATGCAAAAAAATGACCAATTTTGGTGCGGAAGAAATATGGCTAACAAGATAGCAACTGTGCTAAAACCTGACAATACTTGACACGGGTAATAAACATCGCAGGTCAACAAGTAGGTCATTATAAGACAGAAGCCAATTTCCCAGATAGCTGTCCATGATAATTTGTAGGGAAAAAACACACCTGAGCGAAACACCGACATTCGTCAACCTATTGTGTACCATTTATATTCAGGTGGGACTAAGCACTTTAGATAAGGCACAAAAAGGAATTGGGCAAAAGTTTTGCCGGAACTTTCTGGCGTCACCACAAACAACCGTTGATACTCTTTTTCTTAAAGAAACCCCAGCCGACTGTCGCCACACATTAGCATTAATTAATAGTACAGCATTGTCTTTAAAAAACCTCCAGTGACACTTTCAAGCGTGTTGGCATTCGAAGAGTCGGAGGACATTGGAGCGAAACAAAGCGACACGTGAGGCAATATCCTAAATACCAGGATAGTCTTCAGCGTCGTAAATTAAATCTTTTGTCACTCGAGGTATTTCGTCCTCAGTGGAAGCTAACGAGTCGTAAAGAAAGTGGCCTAGAATTGACGTCATGAGCAAAAAGGTAGGTTTGTGTTTCACCATGAATTAGCATCCTGCGATTAGGTTATGGCGAAAACGTGGAGGTATGTTCAGCTGTTAGCACATTTTATAATTTCAAGGAAACTTTTTGTTTTTGTCATGCGTAAAGAAAAATCTTCAGTTAAAGCCAATTTTTTTAATAGTTTAGATTACAGATAGTGGCGTTTCGACAACTCAGAAAATCAGCTTTGGGACGCTTACAAGAGATGCTTCTCAAAGCTGAATATACACATCCAAAACAAAAGGCGCCTTTTGACGTAGATTTACGTCCCTCCGTAGTGGTCTAATGGCGTGTGGGGAAGGACAAAAATTATGACGCTTTTCGCGCTCAAGTTAAACGCTTATAGCTCCGCAACCAAATAACATAGAGAGTTGGTTTTAGTTTCATTTAACAGGGAAAAAATACGTTAAAGATGGCAAAAAGGATTTTAAAATTTAAAATTACGGTTTAGTCACAGTCGAGCTGCAAATTTGGTGAAAATAACGAAGCATTTTGATGACGTCACAGCGACGTTAAACGCTTATAGCTCCGCAAC
>BGPR01018971.1:0-30027 GCA_013235015.1 Araneus ventricosus | reverse complement strand
TAACGAATCCTATATTTAACTGTATCGCGCTTATTCCTTTTCTTTATAGCTTGTAAACTATTATTTAATCTGTCCAATAAGCTACTTAGTGTATTTTTTATGGTGCTTGATATAATTACGTCTGCCACATGTTTTTTTTATTCCAAAAATGTTTAGGCTTCGAGAATATAAATCGTATTTATAAAATATAACGAAATGAACCTGTAAAGAATAACGTTCCCATTTTCCTTATGAATACGTTGAATTAATATTTCTTATCTCATTTTAGCGAAGACACAATAATAGTTAAAATGTTGTATTTTATTCTTCTAGAGAAAATATAATCAGCTATTGGTAACTAACTGCATTAACCCTTTGCATTCGAGAGGCGACTCTCAGTCACCATTCTAGACAGTGCATCATTTTGACATTTCTTGAATTCGATGGCTGAAAAACTACCTACAAAGTTGTAAGAAGGTGTAGAATAATTTTTCAGGAAGAATGAACTTGCACAAACATATTTTTTGCGTTCCAAACCAATAACATGAGCTCTTGTAAACCAGTGAATAATTATGCATCTAATTAAAACTTTTCCAAATGCAAAGGGTTGAAGGAAAAATTGATACAGGAAGAAGTCAGCTCATTTCTTTTGCAACAAAATTAAGGAAATAGAATTGAAGAATATTAAACTTTTTAAAACATGAGTTATGAAAATGCTTTACTTTTTGCGTATCGGAAATATTTATTGTCGTGAGAATTATCTTATTCGCTATTTATATCATAATCATCTGGCGATAAACTAGAATAAATGGAAGTGAATTAGATTTAAAAATTTAAAATTGATTTTTTTATCTTTTTAATCTCCAATATGAATGCAAAATGGAAAATTATTGCTAAAAATTGAGAAAACGCTTGAAAATTTCGTAGAAGATTATAGGAAATAAGAAAGGGATCATGGGAAAAATACGATTCTACAAAACAATTATTATCTAAATAAAGCAAGTTACTAGAAATACACTTTTGTTAGTGTAGTAGAAGGTAAATTTTGTATTTCAATATTCTTCTTCTTAGTCTTTAATTCATTATTTATTGTAAAAATTACAGAATTTTGAAATTGATCTAGAATAATATGTTTCTCAAATCCAATACAAGATGGCACCACTAGATTGAAAGCAAAATTTAATTAAACTGATCAATTTACTGATAATTAAGTAACGAAAATATTAATGTAATATTACTGTGCTGTAAAGAGAACGCGTAAGTGTACAAAATTTCTCAACTATCTCACGTTAGGAAACGAGAGAAAATCGGTTACAAATTCCATCTTTACAAACTTGAAACATGTCACGTTATAAAATTCTGTGTAAAAGTAAACTCAAATATCAGATTTTTCTAAGAGATTATAAGGTAATTATTCACAGAGTTCCACAGATCTCCATACATGAAAACGAATCAGTCATAAACATAACGTAAAATATACGTTATTAATTAAAAACATTTATAATTTAGGAAATTTTGCTATTCTTGGATAGGGCTTTGACTGTCGACTGGAATATAGAATGATTTTCTGCTGGAAGATGAGCGCTATATTTGTGGAACAAGAGGAGATGATTTGTGGAAGAACGAGTGGCTATTCTAGAAGATTTTTAGAAAACTTCAAAAACTGGTTAACATTTTACAGAATGAATAAATATATTTAAAAAAATTGTTATCAGTTTTTCCATAATTTTCAGCCGAAATCATTCGTTGACTTCACTATGAATTATATTATTACCATTCAATTTGAAAGCAATCTTTAAACCTGAAAGTTTAAATTACCTGTAAGTACTTACATTTCGTTTTTTTTTTCCTTTAATATTTTTGCCTACACATCCAATACCAATTATTCAACTACATTGTGTAAGATATATGATTGCTTTTGGATTGTTTTTGATTTACAATTGATTAAACATTGTGTTTTGGGTGGGAGGGCATATTTACGTCAAGAAAACTCAATCCTAAACTCCTATTTGAAAACTCAAAAATAAAATTGTATTTACTTAACCAGCGAGGACGAGCAAGGGGGTGCCCAACACCCCACACCATATAAAATGTGAAAAATATAGACTTCCCTTTATTTGAAATGAGTCAAATCCATGCTATCTGATTTTAAGGTCACATTCAACAGACGGAACATGTTTCAAGAAAATTTTATATATTTTTTTATTGGAATTCACCATAAAGGGTGTGAAACAGTTTTTTGCGCGTCCTCGCATCAGGTGTCTTTGTTCACTTGAGCGATCGCATTAGGAACAGGAAAATAATGTCTCGCAATTTAAACAAGTGGATGGAAGAACAATCTAGATTTCTAAAATAGATTTTTGCGAGTACAAGACTTTTAAACTGTATAAGAGTGTAAATAAAATGCCAAGAGATTGATGCAAAAGTTATACTATTTTGGACGTAACTGTAGTCAGTCAAAAACTTACCCTCTCTCACAAAAACTATTGGAAGAAAAGTTTAAAATTGAAGAAACTATTCTGAAAAATAAAAGTATATTAAGCCAGAAATTTATTGGATCTAAAGATAAAGACGCGCAGAATTCTTATTTAGACTTCTAAAAAAATGGTTTCCTGTGTACCTAAGAAAATTAGAAGTAGTATTTTGCTCTATCCAAATTGTATAACTATCATTTTATTGGTGATTCTTTACTGTAAAAAATGTTAAAATTGCTTACGTAAGAAAAATACTTTTCGTATATGTTCGCAATGCGCTGAATAATATAATGTATTATTTAATAAACTTATAGTCTAAAAATTTGTTTTTGTTTAACTAGAATTGTTTGCATAAATCATTTGGAACAGATATAGCATAAAAAAGTTCCTAATTTTGCTTAAATAGCGAAATAACGAATTGGGGTATCGCACACCCCCTTGCTCGTCTTCGCGTTACTCTTCGTAACGCGCGTCCTCCCAGTGTAAGAGAGAATATTGCTAGAAAATTAGAAAAAAAGCATTTTTCATTGCAGGGCAAAATGTTTCAAATGGGAAAGTTAATCATAGTATGTTTTCAATAACATGCATATATCTTAATTTACTTTACATTTGGCCTCAACCAAGGATAAACTTTGTTTTTCTCTTATCTACTAAGTAATGAAATGTCGATGAAGACAAACGTGCCGTTTGATATGTTTTAGTAATTTTGCTGCATTGAAATCTCTAAAAATATGTTAACTTAATCAAAAGCTTATTTAATAGTATAGGTTTTGTTTAACTCAATAAAAAATCTCATTTCTGTGCCTCAAAGGTAATCACAAAAGAAACCGGCCTGTCTAGGCATATCGGACATGCTGAAAGACCGGCCGCCGCGACAAAAACACCGATAATGTCGGCAGTGTAAAATAGCCCTCATTACGAGCGGTCCATCTGTTTTACGGAGGTACGACCAGTCATCGGGGATGGGCCCTAAGAGCCGCACCACCATTACTATATCCCATCGGGAGGCGAGATTCTGCTTATTTATTAGGCAGTTTCTCATCCCCGTATTTGATGTGTTCCTGTAAGTGGAAAGTATATCAGAGATAACCAGAAAACTGGATCATCCCCGCCCTACCGAATCATCCGAGTAACCTGAATGACAGCTGCTGCAATAGCTCGAGTACTGAGTCAGGAGTCCAAGTAGCCATCACCGGCCACGGCCGACCCCTCTTGTAGGAGGTATGTACTATCACTGGGGGGGGGGAGGATTCCAGCTCCTCCATTACTATACCCAACAGGGCAGCCAGAGCCCACTTATTATCCGGCGGCTTCTCATATCCTTGTACTCGCGGTGCCACACTCAGAGGTAATTTAATGCTGTAATATACTCCGAGATAATTTACCTCTGTACCTCGGAGGTAACCAGAAAAACTAGGTCTACCTCCGCCCTGCCTAAGAATCCGGGTCATCTGAATGAGACATCCGCTGCAATAGCTCGAATATAGGGCCGGAGTCCTAATAGCCTATCACCAGCCCACGAACAGGTAAACAGAGGTAACCGAAAACTGACCCCCCGCCCTGCCGTAGCGTCCGGAATTCTGAATGAAAGTGGTCGTTACGACAGCTCGAGTATTGAGGTCGGAGTCCTAGTAGCCCATCAAGGGGCCACGGCCCGACTCCTCCCGAAGGAGGTGCGTACAATCACTGGTGGAGGGACTCGGATCCTCACCATTACAATGGCCACAGGGGAGACGAGTTCCTGCTTACTAATCCGGCAGCAACTCAAATTCGTGTACTCCTGGTGCCCCCCGATGGGATTACCTCAGAGATAAGTATAGAAATGCCTCATCCTGGCCGTAGCCGTCCGGAAGTTCAGGTGAGGGCCGCGCGAAGCAGCCACACCCAATATAGGGATGCAAGTCCCTATTATCGGTATTGGTAAAACCTCAACCGACTCTGCTACATTATCCCAGACTACTATCTTATTTCAAATCATGATATACAATCTCATTCAATTTCTAAATACTCCTTAAGTGCATTCAACATTAACAACCCATACAAATTTATCTTCAAAACATAAAATTTTCTGAATTTTTTTTGTTGATTTTGATGTTTTTATCGTATTTGCATTATCCTGATCGCATCTCCGGATAGAAAAAGTATCGCAACTGTTGGTCGAAAAGAACAAAAGATAAATTCTCTCAAAAAAATAAATTGAGCATTACAAAAAATTGCGTTCTGAACTTTCTTTTGTCTCTTCTGTAAAATATTAAACATGTTATTGAAGATAGTTTACAATTGAGATTCATATATTTAATAATCTATGTTCTAAATTAAATTAAGCATATCTAAAAATCAGTTTAACAAATTTCATTACAAATGTGCTTATTTTAACATCAGTTAAAGTTTTTGCAGTATAGAAAGTCGACAAAATGGGAATTCGAGAAGAATCGATTTAAAGATTTGAAAAGTATTCTCGACGTATGAAGAAAATCTTTGTTTTAGTCTGTTTTCTCTTCATATTCAACGTGTATATAAAACATACAGTCAACGATATTTATGGCCATAACGCTCTCAGCGACGATGAGGTAAATGAGTCGCTAGAACATCCATATCCCCTGCTTACCTCTTACGCCACTGTTATCACTTAGAAACACTGCTCTTAGCAAAGCAAGTTCTAATCGATGGCTGCGATTGAATAATATGAGAATGTCTTTCTCCTAAGAAAGGCATTTTTTTTTTTTTTTTTTTTTTTAAAATGCCACAGAAAGGCATTTTTTCAAGTAATTACGCTGGCCACTAATTATGTACTTCTTTAGAAATGACCTTCGTCTCCAATTTCTTAGAGTGTCAAAAGACTTAACCTTCGGTCGGACGCAATGCAAATTATAACACGTTCGGGCGCATTTCGTCGGTGAGATTAAAAGTTAAATTTTTGTTTAGGCTCAACCCTCTGATTCCTAAAACCATTCGAATAGAGGGACATCAAAATACGGGATCATCCGAGTTCCTCTTTCAAATATAAGGAAAATTCTCCTCCCTTCCTCAAAAACCACAATGGCAGCTGCGTACTGTGCGAATTCTAAGAAAACCCTCCTTTTCCCCCAACCCATCTGGGCGAGCCACTCTAACGAAGAAAGCGTGAGCAGGGAATGAGAAATCAATCACACTTAACGAAGGGGGGTGGAAATTTCGCAGTAATATTGGAACGTTTCGGACGGTCATCGTCTTTTGCATGAAGAGACGTTTGGGGCGTTCAGGAAAAGCTTATAATACTGAAGTATGCGTTCACACAAAGCCATATTTGCGTTTTTAAATCACTTTTTTGTATTTCCTTGCACTTTCAACTCGCAAAATGTCCAGGAATTCAGGTGGGAGTTGACGTATGTTTTCCCGTAAGATTCTTTAGCAATGGCAACTGTTGTCGATGAGAGCTTGAAATAATTCGGCTTTTTTGAAATAATATATTGGAAATAACGATCAATATCATTTAATTAGGGGCTGAGATACAGGTAGACGAAATGTTTCAGGCATATAGAATGAAATATTGAGAAAAATTTGGGAAATAAAAAGCTCAGCCCGGGTGACATCCTGGTCATCTGATCCATGCTCAAAATGACAAAGTCTGTGCCGAAATACCTCTCGTGTTGTTTTAAAATGGGGACGTTGATATAACTAAACTGTTGATATAACTTTTGTCTATCTAGCCCTTTGCGTTTTTCAGTTATTGGGTTCTCATGCGAACGGATGGGCAGAAAGACAGAATTCCCGTAGAATGATTCTTCTGAATTTTCATGAATCTACAGTTTTTATGTAGAAACGACACAATAAATTTCAGTCGACTAGCCCGTTGCGTTTTTAAATTATAGTGTTTACAGAGAGAGGCATAATTCCAAAAATGTTCTTTTTTCGATCTAGGCATGTCTGAAACGGGTAGATTAATCAAATCGCGATGTTAAAATTTTTGACGATTACGATGTTTCTCTTTGTTTAATATATATCTCATCGATTTATGAGATGTAATTAATATACAAAATAAAATAGAATATTAACCAAAAGATTTATTATCAGCTGTTTACAAGTTCTCCATATCATAATGCTGCCAAACCTTAATCTTAAATATTATAAATAGGCTGTTGCCACTTAATATAATTATTTTCATTAAACTAACAACAATTATCGAACGAGGAAACAAAAAACTAAAATTATTTTTAAATGATTTCAGTAATGTTTTTTAGCTGACCTTTATTTTGTTTCGTAGAGTTGCAGAAGTATTTACGAACAAAGAAGACTTTATAGGCAACATATTTTTGGTACGTCAATTGACAGGAATTTAAGAATTTAACAATTTATATACAAATGTATTGATAAGAAACAATGGAGAAATAAAAAGTAACTAAATCATTGTTACTTCATCATGATTTCTACAATGTTATGAATACTTCGAAAATGCTAAAAAAAATGTCGTAATTATGAATTCGATAATGATATGTACAGTAAACTAGAACGCAAAATGCATAAATATAATCAATATAAGAAGTAATAATTCAATTTTACTCAATCAGTTAAAAGAAATTTAATTACACTCACAACAATAACAAATAAAATAGTATCACTAGAACTACCTTTCTTTACAGAACTTTTATTTTGCCAGTTTTTACGTTCGTTCGTTACTTACTGAAAACTGTTTCTTCAGTTTCAAAAATTGTACATCTAAATCGTGTAAAAATTGTTTTATATTTCTTTTACTGTACTGAATTCTGATATACCCCAGAAAATAAAAGAACCGTTTATATAATGTATTTATGACAAATTTGTTATAAATTTGCTTTTAAAAACTTCGCTCAGATTCTCGATATTCATATTGTTGAAAGTTAAGACTAACATCTCCAACGTCATCATTCGTATACAAGTCAAGATAGTCCACCGTTTCTCCAAACCCTGTGGCCCAGTTTTCTAATTCATTCATCTCCGACAGCGACAACACTTCATAATCCTTTTCGCTTGAAGAAAGACTTCTCTGTTCATCATATTTAAATATGTGACTTGACTGACTCTGAAGACAATCCATTAACTTTCTTAAGATGCTTACGTTGTCTTAATTGTGTGAAGTATATGAAATATTAAACGAGGTTTAAAATGATTCCGAGCTTTCTACTTCACATTTTTGTATAATCCAACAGATTTATTGCATGTCTGTTACAAATATCATATTGAGTAATGCAACTAATACACACTCCATTAATTTTAATTTTTCAGCAGCATCACTCTAGAGTCTCTGTTAGTTTCACCATGTATTTGAAGTAAAAGCCACTTAACTTTCGTAGATATTATCTTTTCAAGTATCATGAAAGAGAAGTCTATTTCGTTGATTTAAATAAGTTGTTGGGTTTACAAATGTCCTCAAAGTGCCTTTTTAAACACATAGATCCAATAAAATATGAGTTTGTCCTGTATTCTAGATTAGAGATAAATTTGAAACGAAATTCCTGTTATGATTCATTACAGAAACTGTGACACAATTTTCTGAAGTTATATATTTTTTGTGCAGATAATGAAACTTATTAAGTCAGAATACAAAAATATATTTATAGTATGCACACAATTGCGAACAGCGTGTTCAAGGAAATAATTTGAAACGCAGCCGGGAAAAAAAGAAATGGAATCGAATTCTGATTCGTTACATTTTTCTTAAACAAATATCCTATGAAATCAAAATCCTTTGGAAGAGCATCACTTTTAGACGCGACGGGCTTCATTATCTCTAGGTGCCCTAGTGATTTCGTCATTCATAATTTACCTTTCTCAATTACCATGAGATCCGCGGTGGCCTAGTAGTAAGGTCTCAGCTTCGGGGGCCAATTTCACTTTAAGATAAACCGTGTATGTGGGTCTGTTGCACTTTAAATCACACTTAGTGGGTCGTACTTCCTCCAGCTGATGTGGTGTAGACATTTGGAGAGGAGGATCCATCCCAGTTGTCGTCCTCGTCATCTGCCTGCGTTTCAAATGACAAGGCCCGTCCCAAAATACAGTGGTTCCGAACCTTAATGATTGGAAGCCATGTTTCTTTTTTATATATTTATTACTGATCCCTTTCCAGTGACTTTAGTTAAATTTGTTCTCTCGTTCAATGATTTTTGATGTATTTCGAATAATTTATATCAAAATACCTTTTGCGCTACTTACGTGCATTCAACGTAATGATTTTTAGACAAGATCTGTAACGAGTGTTATAATAAAAGAGTAAAGAATTCTGCTATCAAGAGCTCAGAAATCCAAAAATATACTCGTTTTGCTTCCCTTTCTCTAGTCTTTGAATGAAGAGGGGGAGGCCGTTGTGACCTAGTGATAAAGTCTTGGCTTCGCAGACGGAGGGTTCCATGTACGAAACCCGATTCCACTGAAGATCCGCCTGGTATAGAAACTGTTGTACGCTAAATCATACTTAGAAGATTTAATGACAGAAAATACTTGCTCTTAAGCATATACTGAAGTCTAAAAGCTACATATATTCATACAGACAATAATATTAAGATCTCTAAATATCATTTCCTTTATGAAAATCTGACTGTAGTAATCATTGGTGCAATCCTTACATGAAAAGGAAAAACGATGCAAGAATATTACTCTTATTTATTCCTTACTTTTTAATTGAAAACAATGTCGGTAAAATATGAGATGATAATATATATATATTTATGAATCCTCTAAGGATTAAATAATTTTCATTTGCTCTATAAAATTGTGTGTCCGACTAGTAATAATAATAATTCTATTCTATTATCTCTCTTTACTTCGGGTGGCCTAGTAGGGCTTCGGAACAGGAGGGTTCCGTTTTCGAAACCCAATTCCGTTAAAGATCTGTTGTGTATGGAACCTGTTGCACGCTAAATCATAGGTAGGTGGTTAAACGTCCTCCCTAAGGTGTGGCGTGAAGTTTGGAGAGGAGGAGTCAGCTTATGTGTCGTCCTCTTCATCTGAACGTGGTACAAAATTACTAGGTTTGTCCCAAACTGCATGCAACTTAATGATTTTTAGACAAGAGTTTGAAGATTGCTACTACATTAACAAACAGATAATTTAAACTTAAGATTCGACGAAGAATCTTAAAAACACTCGAGAAGATTTGTCAAAAATGTAAAAATATATTAAATGGCAATCTTAGCCTTCTATAACTTTACACTTCAATTGGAAACTACCAACTCTCATTAAAGACTAAGTCATTAAAATAGAACATTTAAACATGAAATATATATTTTATAATGAAAGATTTATAAAATATTTTTCTTTATTTCGAATTACGATCATTTCATCTATGATTTCGCATATGATATTTCATACAATCAAAAAATGTTGCGTAAAAATTGGAGTTGAAATTCATGATAGACACTAAAAAAACGAATAATATCCAACACGCCAATTTAATATAAGTGTATTCGCTTCCCCAAGTCAAGATCGTAGACATAAACAAGATCCATATTGCGGAATTAACAGGTCACAACTAATTCACTTATATGGTCTTCCGAGATTATAAAATTAAGAACAAATTATTAGTAAGCAGTTTGCATTTAGATGCGAAATCATGTTTATATTTCAGCCTGAAATATAGGAAGTTTCAATCAAATGCACGGAAAGTTTCCAAACAACGCATGAAGAAATCTTTCTGAAAAGGCATGAAACAATATAAATTCTAATTTTTTTCATGTAAGAAGTCTTTTAAAAATCAAAAGTTCAAAATATAAATGAGATAAAAAAATTTTATGAAATTGACACAGTAATTAGTGATATCTTCGACTCTCTAGTATGCTAATTTATTTTCTTATATGAAATAACCAGTAAAATGCAATTTAATGAAAAAAATGTAAGTTTTTTGCAACATTCATTTCCTTAATACAAAGAATATCAAAATTCATTTAGATGTCGAATATATTTAAACATCGAACATCCTCGCTGAAAAAGACATGATGTATTATTTTGAGTTCAACCCAGCTGAGCACACAATTATCGACTATTAAACCTCTGACTGCATAACCCGCGATTTCCACGGGTTGGAAGTTAGCCTGTTTTCTGCTGCATCCTGCGATTTCCCCATCTAATAGGTTTACTTAGTACTTTTAAAACTTTGAATCATATTATACTACTAAAGCCCTGTTTGTAAATAACAATTAGGTTGGTTTAACGGTATTTGAACATGTTTTAAGACGTTGCATCGACATAGTGATTAAAAAAAATTATGCAGTTGGAGAGTTAAAGGCCCAGCGTTTGCCTTTAAGCAACATATCCATTTTTGTCTTCTAAAATCTTCAGAATAAGACTGAAGATCTAATGCCTGTTGTTGCCAATAGGATACACAATGAAATTTTTATTAAACAATTTAAAATGTATAATGGCAGCCTGAAGGCTGATAAAAAATAACAATTAATGGATGTTTTTCACTTGAGGCTGCATCTTTTTAGCTCTGTTTGTAAGATTGAGAACACCATATTTTTACCTACAATGTTGAAGGATAATCCTTATACGTATTAGTATTTATTAAAATTTATCTGTGTTTCACATTATAGAATTTTATCGAGGGAAATTTTTTATAGAAAAAAAACCAGTATTGTGAGTTGGTAAAAAAGTGCCTTTTAGCCACAAACCATACTTAAAACAAACGGAAAACTTCGGAATATCGCAGCAAGTCCATACTGATACCCGAAGGTCCTGCAATAGCATTTTCATCTGTCATGAGACTGAGATCCTCCTTTACGTTGGCAATCAAATGTACACCTCTATTACGAACATATGAGGCCAATTTAGATAAATTAGAGACATCTGCAAGATCCCGTGACTCTACAGTCAGGACTTTATTTGTTTCCTCGATTCCTAGAGGGAAGGCAACATAGTAAAAAAGTTCGATGCTTTATAAATATTTTTTGAACTCAAATGTGCCTGTTGGTTATTGGTTTTAAGAATTTCGGAGGAAGAAATTTTTATCATTAGTACATTAGTAAAAACATTCCATTTGCTCTCATCAAGCGTCCTTTTACATTTCGCACAAGATTCCGCGTTGAACGAAATGGAATCTTTCTCCATTCTCTCAACTTGCTGATATAAAATTTTTTGGGGTCTTCATTAAGGCAATGACCAATTAAGGCAAAATTTGGGAAATATCAAAAATAATACTCCTAACCTTAATTTTAAACTATTTTCATAAAATGATTATAGCAAATTGAAGCTAAAGAAATTTCGTATCTGAAGATAATACTAATATAATAGTATTATTCCAGATAAGTCTCTCAATGATCCGGTAAAGGTCTGACGTTACCAACAATAAAATTTGCACCAAAGCACTGAGAGAGGTTAAAAAGCATTATTTCATTATTACAGCACCTAAATTTCAGTAATTTTAAATTTAAAAAGTTAATTGCCGTTCTAATTTCAAATTTAATAGCTCTAAAATAGTGAAAATAAAAGTTTCTTTAGATTGATATAAGATTTATCTCGCTATGATCAATAGTTCTCGAGAAATTTTAAATTATATTAATCCTATATTTCAAATTAATCTCCGTTCTTCAATAAAAAGTAATATATCACGTCAGTGGTATATCATGCGCGTGATATTGTTTGGACGCCACGATGCATCTCATTGTTTATTGAAATCGTGATATAAATTTATAATATTTTTTGTCAAAGTTTGACAATATCTGAAGTACAAGGAAAATTGTTAAACAACGAAAAATACTTCACACAGAATATTGTCTACCACGAGGTTTTTCAGAATAAAGTAATACGTCAATAAAAAAAATTCCAGTCATAAATTATTATATTTGTTTCAATTATTTCATTTGTTTTTAATCAATGTTAAAAATTTCTCTCGCATATGCATCTATTTAAACACGCCAAATTTGAAGGAAATCTCTCAAATGAAGAGGTAATTTGCACCCGTCATACCATGACAGGTGATTTTCTAGTAATAACATGCTTTCCTACTAAATTTAAAACAGCGTTTTGTCTTTTGTTAATATAAGCTATTGTTGATGTGATAAATCCAAACACTTGTTCTCCAACTGTTACTACGTAGCGCTTTCTCTTGTATATTATTTCATACACTATATTTACAACTTTGAAACATAATTTGCCTATTCTGCGATCCAGATGTTTAGTAGAATTCTAGGCGACACAAATCCAAATTCGTCGTCTCTTCCCTGTACAACGACATCCTCGAAGCAGCTGTCAGTGATCCTACCATTGCTCGGAAACTTCCTCTAGCGACCCGAAAACACTGCTGTCACAAAGTTCATCTCTTTAGCGAGAATGAGTTAACACTGGAGCAAGCTGAGGAGAAGCGGTGTTTCAGTAAAGAAATAACTTCTATAACAAAAGAGGCTGTTTAATCGAACATTTATTTACATCTCTTCATTTTGTTGAGCTATTATCTATTTCTTTACGTTAACTACCTCACCTGAAAAAACACCACACGCTTTCATCGTTGTCGAGTCAAAAAATAATTTTTCGGTTAATATGAAAGCCACTGATTGTTGATTGAGAGAAATCGAATATATAACGAACTTAGCTATAGCTAACGAAATATGTTATTTTACACACTATTCTTCCAAAAATCTCTTTGCAATAAATAGTCCCAGGTTTAAGGAATTTATGTCGTGGTTTCTGTCCTAATTCTCACTGAACATTTTTATTATTATTAGTAAACCAACAAAGATATCAGTGGAATAAGTTTTATATAATTTTTGAAATTGAAAGGTTTTTTGAACGTTCATTATTCCAAACTTAATTTCCCTAACTTTTGTCAATGTAAATTGTTTTGAGTACCTAAAACGGACTTAGTGACGAATCTTAAATGAGAAATTTAAAATTTGCAGTAAAGCTTCAAATAAACATTTTTCCCTTTTAAAATAGATTAATGTGTTGAAAAGAATAGAACAATATTTAAGTTTTATTCCATGCAAGAAATCTTTATAAAACAAATCTGCGATATAAAGTGACAGTTCTGAAAAGTTTGTGAAATTAGCGAACTAAACTGTGATATCCTCGTCTCTCTAGTATGTTCATTTATTTTTCTTCTGAAAAGAAGGCAAATACAATTTACTTAAAAATTGAAGTGCTTTTTAATATTTATCCTTTCACAATACCAAGATTTCTTTCAGATATAGAATATATTTAACACGCTGATCACCATTTGAAGAAGATACGGTTCATACGGCGATAAAATACAATTTTCATACATTTTTATCTAATCGGATCAGCACTCTTTAACTGTACCTAAGAGACAGAAGGGAAGGAGTCATCTAATTAGACAGAAGGTTCGAATCTCCGACACGAGATGCGGCGACTATCGTATAATAAATATCGAGCATCGAAACTTAAGAAATTGATACGAAGCTCCAGCTCAAGCTGAGATCAGTTCCAGTTTCACAAATGCATATCGATTACTAATGTTGGCAAACAATAAAATAATTGCTTTGAATTCTCGCTTTCATTTTCAATTATTTTGTTCTCAATCAAAGAAACTATAACGTTTTTAATCTTCACAATCCGATTTGAAATTTCAAATATTAGTAAGATAAGAATTGATAATAATCTGAATAATTGAAAATTTTTTAAAAATTACAAATATAAACGAAAGTCTATTGTGTAATATAAAACAGCTTTTATTAAAACAATCGCAACAAAAACATATCTGTCATCAAATAAAATGTTATAATATATGAAGAAAGTGAAATATATTCCAAGATTTCCTGTGAAGGGTAAAAAAAATAGGTTTTCAGTTTCATAAAGTATAAATATCTGGTTTGTAAATCAGTCATTATTTCAAAAATAGCAAATTCTATTTGTGTTAACTAATCATAATATTGAAAATATTCGTCAAAATAAGAATTTCTCACATGAATAAAGACTTAAAATTTTCCATTCTGTACTACAATTTTGAAAGAAAATCGTATGCAGTTAAAATATCACCAAAGTGATAAATAAAGTACAATGTAAAAAATAAAGCATTCCAAAAAAGTTAGGAATGCGTCATTTTGAAATAAAAACACAAGAGATTTTAAGTCATTTCCCATTACTGAACAGAAAATTGTAGATAGTGGGAAAGTATAAACATATTTCGAAAAGCTTTTGCGGAAATTTACGTTCTAACAGCAAAAAATAGACTTCAATAGGAATTTACTAATTTGTCCATTACTGAGGTATTTAAAAAGAATACCTTGTTAAACACGCATTAATCACAAATATCTTTGTTATGAAGTATCAGAATATCTCCAAGATGAAAATGACAACAGTCACAATTTAATTTTATACAATAATAATAAAAAAAAACATAAGAGTCACATTCTCACATAAAACAACTTTTTAACTCCTGCGATCTCAGAAGAAAAAACGTCAAAATTCCTGATTTTAACTTGGTGTTTTCGTACGTGTGCATTAAATTGTAATGTGTGTTGCAGTTGCTCTTTTGAGCGAAAGCCTTTCCACAAACACAGCATTACATCGGCACATTTTTCCAGCATTTCTATTTCTTCATACATAACACAGCATTTCTAAGGTTTCCCGTCCCTGTGTGTCCGGTAATGAGTTACCAGTTGATATTTCCAGGCAAAACTACTTTTACATATATCACACACAAAAAGTTTCTCGCCTGTGTGCGTTCTGTAATGCCTGTCCAGGTTTTCTTTCCGAGAAAATCCTTTTTTGCATACATCACACACAAAAGGCTTCTCGCCTGTGTGTATTCGATAATGAGTGTCAAATTTACTTTTAAAATCAAATACCTTATCACAAAAATCGCAACTAAATTTTCTTTTTTCCGCATCCCTCTGCAAGTGCATACTGATGCCGGAAGGCCCTGCAATAGCGTTTGAATCTGCAATCGAATTGAGAAGCTCCTTGACGTTGGCAGTCGAAAGTCCACTTGTATTTCGAACCTGTAAGGTCATTTCAGGTGAAATGGGGACATCTGTAATATTCCGTAAATCTCCAGTCAAGATTTCACTTGTTTCCTCGGTTCCTTGTGGGAAAGCAACACTGTGAAGTAAACTCGATGCTTCAGAAATATTTTCTGAATTCGCATGTGCTTGTTTAGCATTGCTTTCAGGATTTGCCGAAAAACGCGGCTTGGCATTCTTAAAAACATTCGAATCGCTCTCATCACGCGACGTTCTACATTTTGCACTAGATTCGCCGTGGAACGAATTGGAGTCATTCTCTATTCCCTCATTTTGCTTATAAATTTTCTTGGGTCTTGATTTTCTTCTAGAAGCACCGTGAATATCATCTTGAGATCTGTAAATAGTTTCTGAACTTTCATACGTATTCCGAAAATTTGCCGTTATGTTTCCTTTTGAATGCACAATATAAGAAGGATCGTTCAGTAAGGAACCCATAGGCAGAATATCGGGAGGATGTCCATAGCGTTCTGTGTATGAGACCTTGTTAAAAAGGGAATTAAAAGTCCTTTTTTCCGTCGAAGCATTTAGTAATGAGACTTGTCGGTTACTTTCAGTGATCCATGCACTTAATTTTTCAGACTCCTCAGTATCGTTTTGTTGGGCCTCTGGAAATGATTTCCCAAAATTGTCATTCAAATTTGCAGGAAGATTCTCGATTGCGTCATCAAGCCTGGTTTTTCCTTTGTCATCTGGGTCTGGCAGTGAATATACGTTGTCATCGTTCTTATAAAAGAAACACGGATGCCTCTCACCGCAAGTCACTATCGTGTAGCACAACTGGCACAGGTATCGATCCATTATTCTCCTCTTATGAAAACTTCAAGTTATCTAAATATAAAATAAATTATCGGCAGTGAGAAGAAGTCAATGTTTGTGTCTATTCCTCGAGCTTTGCGGCTTATCAAGTTAAAATTTCGTAACATATGATATGATTAAGGTAGATTCAATCGATGCTTATAAGTTTTGAATTCATGGCTTTAAAATATAACGTGCTAGAGCCTTCTCCCTCAAAATTCGGCACTAGAATTATCTGATCGTCTTCTACCAAAATTCCCGAACTCAGAGAATTAGTATCAGCATTCTCTTTACCTCGATTTCTGCGAAGTCTTTACAGATATCATGGAATGCAAATTAATTGAGTTACTTTAAAATAAATAGTTTGCTGAAGCTTACATTTGAATACATGAAGTGATCAGAACCAGCGTTCATGAGCTATTATCTTACATTTTTATTTAAATCGATTTTTTCATGCTTCCATTGAAGAAATTTTGTAATCAATTTTACAATCCTATTCTGGGCTAATAGAAATTTGAAATTTTGTGCACTTAGCAACTTCTATGAGAGTACAATATTTCGATACTCTCATAAATTTACTATCCGATAATCGATTAATTCAATTAAATTTTGATTCTATACCAGTAGAGCCATCTCGTGGTAAAATAGTGGTATAATCTCGAGTTACAAATTTTTCAGGATTCCATAATGTTTGTACCATTGAATTATATATTAATTCGTTCGCTACCAACCGTCACATATATTGTACAGTCGTTTCTTACCACCTTTAGCAAATTCAGGTCTTTGAACTTCCATGAATTTCCCTTTGAATATGTTAACATCTTGAATCGAGTGTGATGCGGTGTCTAACATTGGAATTTGAAGAACAGCTACAAATAATTTTGGAAATCGATCAAGAACTAAAACAAGTTCATGCTGACAAAAATATGGGATTTTTCAGTTGTTTATAAGTAATTTTTTAAAAAAGGACATTGAAAGTTGTTGCGAAAAAAGTAAAGTGGATTGCAACCGCAAATTATCTAAAGATGCCGTAAATTATGATGTTTACAAAGTTTTTAAAAAAAGTTTCGTTTCAAAGTTCTTAAAAAAGGATAAATATAAAATTTATTTCAGTATATAAAATCGTACATTTTATACATTTATAGAATACAATTTTATATAAGATATTTTATATTAGATCAAATGCCGAAACTGTCTATAACGATAACATGTCTATAACAATACATTTTTAAGGTCCCTATGATATCGTTATAGACAGGGTTTATTGTATATGCATAACGCTTTTGCGCATTCATTTACTTATTTATTTATTCACGCTGTGGAGTATTTATTTATTTATTTACGCTTTTGCGCATGTTGTCTTATCAACAAGATAACTGGAGTAATTTTGATATGATTTTAACCAAATTGGGATATGTTTCAAGGGAAGGGAAAATCTTGGCCGAGTTCGTAGATGGGCTTTCCAGTTGCAAAGTTGATGAAAATGGTGGGGGATAGAAACTTTCATTCCCCATACTTTCTTTACAATTGAAGATAGAAAGAAAATACAAATTAGGTGAAATACTGCATTATCATAACGAACAATTTTCGAATTTAATATTTTTGATGGCTGCAATTGCTTAGAAGTTATGAGCTTAAAAGTAACTTTCCCTACCCTTCCCCTCTAACTTAAAGCACCTTTCAGCCTATGCATGTTACCCCTCGTTGAGAAGCTATCGTCATTTTCAGTCTTTTCCATTCCCTTTCATTTTTTCAGTTCTGATCCGCATGAAAAATGTTCTCGAAATGTTCTCTTCCTCTTATTTCCGGACTAAAGAAATCTACCTTTGCCTTCAAAACGGGGAATTTTACTTTTCTTTAGATTTACAAACTGGGGATTCTATTTCCACCAGAACTGGTAAGGAATTAAAAACTTAATACCTGACTTTTGTTTTATACAACATCATACATGGATGGATATGAAATATAGTTTAGTTTAGTTGTATTAACGTCCCGTTTTGAAGCAACACGTGGGCTATTTTGTAACGTACCTCGTGATTTTGAACGGCGGCCCGATGGCGACGACATCTTATCTGGCACCCCGCTCTCCAGACTTTCGCACCACACTAGCCTCCAGTCCATCCTTGTGGATTGTGCCCCTATGGGTGAGTCGGTGGACATGGGTTGTGAGAAGCGCGCCAGCGGCGGGATGTTTGACTACTACGTATGTTTTAGCGTGCAACAGACCCACACACAGCGGATATTGTTTCGAACCTGGATCCCAACGGCCCCTAAACCGAGACTTTGCCACTAGGAACCGCGGCCTCAGTTATGAATTATCACAAGAATACATGGAATATTGTTTTAAAATCTATTTTCCAACCTGTAGACAAAATTACACTATTTATTTATCATGCTTAAAAATAAAAATATTATTACATGAGGATTACAAGAGGAATTGCTCTTTTTTCACACAATTTTTTCCAATGGCCATCATTGATTTTTGGATAACTCAATATTTTATTTGGCTGTCGTAGTGATATATAAATTTCGAATATTTTGTAAAATTACTGTTTGCCTCTAAATACCCAAATTTTATTGAGATAGAATGTTCAGTCTGTAAAAGAAGAGATTTTCCTTCACTTAAATTCCTTTTATAATACGATTCGAAGATAGAAATATATGTATCTATAAATGCAAAAAATTTCTTTTCTTTCCTATACAGGGTGATTCTAAAATTGTAGAACAAATTTTAAGAGCAGTTCTGGCAAGCAGGAATAAATCATTTTACAATAAAACTTCGGGTTATGCACGAAAGAAAAAATACACAGGGGTTCTTTGGCAGTTAGTTTAATTACTAACTGCCGAAGAACCCTTCGTGCCTTTATGCCAGTGAATTAAATAAAAGAAACGGATATATCATAAGAATTGTACACCAAAAGATTAATGGAATGAAAATTTACAATTTCTTAGCAATACAATTGCACGAATAAAAACACCAGAAGCGCATATATCCAGTCCTTCCAGTCCAAAGTTTGTTGTTCATAATGCATCGTACTAGTCACTGTGCATTATGACTTTGTAATGGTGTTATTCATGCAAATATGTTTTGGTGCTATTGTGAATTCGTGTAACCCTGTGTTGTACATTTAATCCAGCATGTGCCCGTTTCTCTTAATTAATCCACTTTCAAAGAAACCCTGCATTGATCGACCTTTTTGCTTGTTTCGCATGTTATAATGCAAAAATGAACGAATTGAGAGGAAGGTCATTCGATGATTACAGCGCGCACGAGATACGTATTCATTCATTCAATTTATTTATAATTCACACCTGCCAGGTCTACCCGAAAGGGTGTAAGTCCTGGAGCAGATCGGTGGGGAAATATGTTAGTATATATATGTTATTTTATGTATAATATTTTTTATAATATGTTAGTATATATGTAGTATCTGAATATCTCCAAGCTGAAAATGACATAATATTTATATTATTAATAATAATAAAATAAATTAGTTAAAAATAAATTTAGTAATTTATATTATAAATTCGGAAAATGATATTATATATAAGATATATATTTCAGGTATATTATATTTCAGATAAGAATATAATACATAAGATATTATATTTCATGTTATTTTGCTTAAAACATTTCCTCTCATGAATGTAAAAATTTACTCATAAATGATTCTAAACTTTAGATAATCGTACTTTTTTCTTTTTTAAAGAGTATGGTTTTAGTAAATCTGAATAGTGAAATGTATTTTATAGTTATTATTTTAATCTGTTTATAGTGTTGAATATTTTTTTAATAATCACCTAGAACACGAAGAAAAAAGGATGATTTTTTTAAAAAATTCTTATGTTTGAATAAGAATTATGATCAGTATCGAAGCTATGAAAGATGTGAAATCAAAGAAGTTGAAATATGTTTTGCCCCATTTGTAATTTTATGATATTTTTGGAGATATCTTTATGTTTAAGCCTGCGAATATTTGTTTAATAAAACAATACTATAACATATTATAATAAAAAATATTCCAAGCAAATTAATTACAAGTTACGTCAAATAAAAGATTTTTTTTCATAATGAATTGTAGAGAGCAAATTTAATACTTTATCTGGGATTTCATTAGTTTTGTTTCTGTTTTGTAGTAATTTTTGTTTTTTAATATTACACAGGGTACAAAAGGCACAAAGTCAATGACATATTTTAAAATAGATATAAAATCAAGTAATTGAAGAGTGTGGTTTATAGCAAAAACCTTCTTATGGTGTAAAACTTTTGAAATGGGAAATATCGCGAAAAGTTTCAAATTTTACAATTTCATGCAAGAATATTTTAAAACAAAAACATAAACATATATGGGAGGAAATGCTGGAGAATTGTTAACAAGTAAAGATATTCTAGAAAGGCTAAAAATGGAAGACAAAACTTGGCATAAAAATAAAATAGAGAAGGCAAGATACAGTGACTCTTCTCTCAAGACTTCATATGTTTCCTCGATTCCTGGTGATAAGGCAACATAGTAAACTTTTTCGGAATCTCCCAGCAAGACCATACTGATACCCGAAGGTCCTGCAATAGCATTTGCATCTTTCATGAGACTGAGATACTCCTTTATGTTGGCAATCAAATGTACACTTCTATTACGAACCTATGAGGCCAATTCAGATAAAATAGAGACATATGCAAGATCCCGTGTCTCTGCAGTCAAGACTTCATTTGTTTCTTCGATTCCTGGTGGGATGGGAACGTAGTGAAGGAAGTTCTATGCTTCATAAATACTTTTTGAATTAAAATGCACCTGTCTGTTATTGCATTTATGAATTTCGGAGGAACAATTTTTATCATTAGTACATTAGTAAAAACATTAAATTTGCTCTTATCAAGCGACATATGACATTTCACACTAGATTCGGCGTGGAACGAAATAGAATCTTTCTCCATTCTCTCAACTTCCTGATATCAATTTTTTGTCGATATTGATTTTCTTTCAGAAGCCCCATGAATATTAACATGAGATCTGTAAGCATGTTTGAAACTTTCTGGTGAATTCAGAATATTATCAGTTTCGTTTTCTCTAAGATCCACAAAATGTGAATGAATATCAAATAAAAAATCAGAAATCAAAGTATGGGAAGGATTTGTGTGTCGTTCTAAGAAATTGTTAGAAGCGAAACAAATTTTCAAGCACAATTGAGTTAAAATAATTTTTTTTATTCTCAAATTCCCTCCGTGACACAATGCATGAACCTAAATTTGATGTTTTATGCACTGTATCACATCTACTTTTACTTTTTTTCTCCTCACAAATTATATAATGATACTTATACTAAGTTTTTAAATTTTTTTATCCAACATTTGATAGCTTTTATGTCCTTTATAATTTTTTTTTCTAAGACGACATAAAATTCCGATGTTTGAGGATTACTAGCGGTTATAAAATGCTTTCTGAACTATTCCTGTAGTTTGAGACAATAACCCCAATTAAGTTAAATGGGCCAAAGAAGGCAACAGTTACTCGTAAAATCTATTCATCATTTTTTGAAAATCATCAAAAATAATTCCACGAACCTTAAATTTGAACTATTTTCAAAAAATGATTATAGCAAATTGTAGCCAAAAAATTTATTATCTGAGGATATAATAACAAATTTTTCTACTTAATTTAAAACATCGTAAGGGCTTTTTGTGTTTTGTTAAAATACTCGATTATCGATTATTTGTCGATTGTCTTTAATTTCTCGATGCCTAAATCCAAACACTTGTTCTGCAACTGTAACACCTTTGCGCTTTCTCTTAAAAATTATTTCATACACTACATTTAGAACTTTGTAACATAATTTGCCTATTCTACGATCCTAATGTCAAGTAGAATTGAAGTTACGATAACGGTCCATTCTAGGCGACAGAAGTCAAAATTTTTCATCTCTTCCCTGTACAACGACAGCCTCGAAGCAACTGTCCGTGATCCAACCACTTCTCGGGACCTTCCTCTAGCGACCCGAGAACGTTGCTGTTACAGAGTTAATATCTTTAGCCAGAATCAGTGAACATTGGAGCTCGCAGCGGAGAAGTGGTGTTTCAGAAAAAAATAAAAAGTTTGATGAAGATCACAAAATTGGATCAAACAAATTTATTAAATGAGTAAGTTTGCAGCAATGATACCCTAACTTTGTCAGCATCATTACATATCTTCTTCCTTTTGTTGAGCGGTTTCATCTATTTCTTTACATAAACCACCTCACCTAATGAGAAACCACGCGCTTTCGTCGTTGTCGAGTAAAAAAATAAATTTACAAGGAATACGAAAGCCGCTGATAGTCGATTGGGGAAGTCATTACATAAAATATTACGACCTTATATTCAGGTAACGAAATATATTATTTTACACAATATTCTTCCTAAAATCTCTTTGCAATAAATTGTCAGAGGTTTAAAAAATTTTTTCTCATGGTTTTTTGTCCTAATTCTCACTGAACATTTTTATAATTATTATTAAACCAGCAAAGATATCAGTTGAATAAGTATTATATAATTTTTGAAGGGGAATTATTTTTTAACATATTTCCCCTTTAACATAGATTATTGTGTTAAAAGGAATAGAACAAAATTTAAGTTTTTTCATGCAAGAGATCTTTATAGAAACAAATCTACGATATATAGGTGACAGTTCTGAAAAGTTTGTGAAATTTACGAACTAAATTGTGATATCCTCGTCACTTTAATATGTTCCTTTATATTTCTACTGAAAAGAAGGAAAATACAATTTACTTACAAAATTGAAGTGCTTTGTAACATTCATCCTTTCACAATACCAAGATTCCATTTAGATATAGAATATATTTAACACGCTGATCGCCATTTGAATCAAATACGATTCATACTGCCATAAAATACGATTTTCATACATTTTATCTAATCACATCAGCCCTCTTCAACTGTAGTTAAAAGACAGCAGAAAAGGAGTCATCTAATTAAACAGATGGTTCGAATCTCCGAAACGAGTCGTGGCGGCTAACGTAATAAATATCGAGCATCCAGGCTTATGAAATTGCTACGAAGCTCCAGCTCAAGCTGAGATCAGTTCCAGTTCAAAAATGCATATCGATTACTAATGTTGGCAGACAATAAATAAATTTCTTTGAATTCTCGCATTCATTCTTATATATTTGTTCTCAATCAAAGAAAATGCAATGGTTTTAGGTATTTCTGCAAGATTCGATTTGGGATTTCAAATAGTAGTAAGAGAAGAATTGATAATAATCTGAATTAATTGAAATTTTTCTAAGAATTACGCAAACGGGAAAAATTACAATGATACACGAAGGTCTATTGTATAACATAAAACAGCTTTTATTAAAACAATCGCAATAAAAACATATCTGTCATCAAATAAAATGTTATAATATATGAAGAAAGTGAAATACATTCCAAGATTTCCTATAAAGGGTAAAAAAATGGGTTTCCAGTTACATAAAGTATAAACATCTGGTTCGTATATCACGCATTATTTCAAAAATAGCAAATTATATTTATGTTAAATAATAATAATATTGAAAATATTCGTCAGAAGAAGAATTTCTTACATGAATAGACACTCAAAATATTACATTCCGTACTACAATTTTGACAAAAAAATATTATACAGTAAAATAGCGCCAAAATGATAAATAAAATCCAATGTAAAAAATAAAGAATTCCTAAAAAAGTTAGGAATGCGTCATTTTGAAATAAAAACAAAATAGTTTTTATGTCATCTCACAGTACTAAACAGAAAATTGTAGATTGTGGCAAAGTATAAACATATTTCGAATGGTTTTTGCGGAAATTTACGTTCTAACAGCAAAAAATAGACTTCAATAGGAATTTTCTAATTTGTCAATTATTGAGGTATTAAAAAAATACCTTGTTAAACACGCATTAATCACAAACATCTTTGGTATGAAGTATCTCAATATCTCCAAGCTGAAAATCAAAACAGTCACAATTTAGTTTCATCCAATAATAAAAAAAACATAACAGTCATTCTGACATAAAACAACTCTTAAATTCCTGCGATCTCAGATGGAAAAACGTCAAAATTCCTTATTTTAACTGTTTTTTTTCGTACTTGTTTGAAATTGTATTGCGTGTTGCAATTGCTCTTCTGAGCGAAAGCCTTTCCATAAACACAACATTAGGCCGGAACATTTTTCTAGCATTTCTATTTCTTCATACATCACACAGCATTTCTAGGGTTTCCCGTCCCTGTGTGTCCGGTAATGAGTTTCCAGTTGTTATTCCCAGGCAAAACTTCTTTTACATATATCACACACAAAAGATTTCTAACCAATGTGTGTTATGTAATGCCTGTCCAGGTGTCCTTTCTGAGTAAATCCTTTTTTGCATAATACACACACAAAAGGCTTCTCGCCTGTGTGTGTTCTGTAATGATTGTTCAGAACATCTTTTCGAGCAAATCCTTTTTTGCATAAATCACACACAAATGGCTTCTCGCCTGTGTGTGTTCCTGTAGTGCTTGACCAGATTTCCTTGCCGGGTAAATCCTTTTTTACATACATCACACACAAAAGGCTTTTCGTTCGTATGTCTTCGATAATGAGTGTCAAATTGACTTTTCAAATCAAATTCCTTATCACACAAATCGCAAGTAAATTTTCTTTTTTCCGGATCCTTCCGCAAGTGCATACTGATGCCGGAAGGCCCTGCAATAGCGTTTGTATCTCCAACCGAATTGAGAAGCTCCTTGACCTTGGCAGTCGAAAGACCACTTGTATTTCGAACCTGTGAGGTCATTTCATATGAAATGGGGGCGTCTGTAATATCCCGTAAATCTCCAGTCAAGATTTCGGTTATTTCCTCTGTTCTTTGTGGGAAGGCAATACTGTGAATTAAACTCGATGCTTCAGAAATATTTTGTGAATTCGTATGTACTTGTTTAGCATTGCTTTTAGGATTTGCCGAGAAAGGGGCTACCCATTCTTAAAAACAATCCAATCGCTCTCATCACGCGACGTTCTACATTTTGCTCTAGATTCGACGTGGAACGAATTGGAGTCATTCTCTATTCCCTCATTTTGCTTATAAATTTTCTTTGGTGTTGATTTTCTTCTAGAAGCACCGCGAATATCCCCTTGAGATCTGTAAATAGGTTCAGAACTTTCATCCGTATTCCGAAAATTCTCCGTTCCGTTTTCTTTTAAATGCACAATATGCGAAGTAACATTCAGTAAGGAACCCGAAACCAGAATTTCGGAAGGATGTCCATGACGTACTGTGTATGAGATCTTGTTGGAAAGGCAATTTAAAGTCCTTTTTACCTTCGAAGCATTTAGTAATGAGACTTGTCTGTTAATATCAGCGAGCCATGTACTTAATTTTTCAGACTCCTCAGTATTGTTTTGTTGAACCTCTGGAAATTATTTCCCAAAATTGTCATTCAAATTTGCCGGAAGATTTTCGATTGCTTCATCCCTTATATTGTATTTCCTATACTCCTGGTAGTTTCGTTTCAAAGTTCTTAAAAAAAGGATAAATATAAAATTTATATCTGCATATAAAATCGTACATTTTATACGTTTATAGAATACAATTTTATATTAGAGTTTTTATATTAGATCAAATGCCGAAACTGCTTGTAACGATAACATGTCTATAATAATACATTTTTATGGTCCATACAATATCGTTATAGACAAGGTTTATTGTATATGTATACCGCATTTGCGCATTTATTTACGCTTTTGCGCATGTTATTTCATCAACAAGATAACTGGAGTAATTTTGATTTGATTTTAACCGAATTGGGATATGTTTCAGGGGAAGTGAAAACCTTGGCCGAGTTCGTAGATGGGCTTTCCAGCTACAAAGTGGGTGGAAATGATGGGGTATAAAAATTTTCATTTCCCCATAATTTCTTTACAATGGAAGATAAAAAGAAAATTCAAATTAGGCGAAATACTGCCTTATCATAACGAACAATTTTTGTATTTAAGATTTTTTGATAGCTGCAATTGCTTAGATGTTGTGAGCTTAAAAGTAATTTTCCTTACCCTCCCCCTCTAACTTAACGAACCTTTCGACCTATGGATGTTACTCCTTGTTGAAAAGATCTCGTCATTTTCAGTCTTTTTCCAGTATCTTTTATTTTTTCAGCTCTGATCCTTATGAAAAAATTGGCGAAATGTTCTTTTCCTCTTATCTCCGGACTAAAGAAATGTACCTTTGCCTTCCAGCTGGCCAACGGGGAACTTTACTTCTCTTTACATTTACCAACTGGGGATTTCATTTTCACCAGAACTATAAGGAATTAAAAACTTAATACCTGACTTTTGTTTTATGAAACATCATACATGCTTAGATATGAAATATAGTTTAGTTTAGTTGTATCAACGTCTCGTTTTTAAACACCACGATGTCTATTTTGGAACGGACTTCGAGATTTTGAACCGCGGTCTGATAACGACGACATCCTATCTGGCACCCTGCTCTCCAGACTTCCACACCACACTAGCCTCCAGTCCATCCTTGTGAATTCTGTCCCTATGTGTGGGTCATTGGACATGGGTTGTGGGAAGCGCACCAGCGGTGGTGGATATTTGGTCACTACGTATTTTTTAACGTGCAACAGACCCATATACAGCGGATCTCTTATCGAGCATGGAATCTCACCGGCCCCGAAACCGAAAATTTACCACTAGGCGAACGCGGCCACAAATATGAAATTTCCTAAGCCCACTTGGTATATTCTTTTAAAATCTATTTTCGAACTTGTGGACAAACTTACACTGTTTATTTGTAAAGCTTAAAAATAAAAAAGTACTATATCAAGATTTCAAGAGGAATTACTCTTTTTTACACAGTGTTTTCCAATGACCAGCATTGATTTTGGATAACTCATTATTTTATTTGGCTGGATTAGTGATATATGCATTTCTAATTTTATTTTAAATTACTTTTTACCTCTAAATACCCAAATTTTATTCAGATACAGTTAGTAGCATTCCACCCCATTTTTCCGGAAAATATATTAAATATCGTGATTAGATGACTCATGTCTTTTCGGATGTTACTGCTCTTCCAACTCACATAAAAGAATGGAAAGAACACCTCAAATACTGAAGCGTGCCCAAATGATTTTGACCTTTTGCTGAGTTTGCATAATTACAGATTCCAAGACCAAAAATCCTAATATAAAAATCCAAAGTATATTTTGAAAAGAATTCCTAACTTTTTACCGGCATACAATGAAAATGTTACTCTGACTTGAAAAATTGACAAAAAATGAAAAAAAAAAATGTTTTTTCTAAAAAAATGTACCTTGAAAATGATTTTTTGAAATTAGTATTGCCTTTAATTGATTAATTAAATAAAAATAGTTCTATAATTATTACGTAATTTAACTTTTTATTCAATTTTTTTACGAAATTAATACTAGCATATTTTTCTTGAATTACATGCAGATAGAATACAGATCAGTAAAAAATCTACAAATTTGAAATATTTATAATAATACCTCATGCATATTGAATATTTGGTGTTAGAATAATATTGTCCCTTGTTAAACGCTGGAAGTTCTTTCCTTACTTGAAGTTTGGCACGAATATGTCCATTTCTTGTAGTCTCACCACATACTTTCAGTGCAGCTTCAGATATTAGTTCAACACATCGTTCAACAGATTGCGTGTGACATGGAAACTTCTCGAAAGTTAGTACTGGAAACTGTTCTTCTTTGCACATATCTTTCAAGTCTTTGTCCTTTATACTTCTCGTACAGGTGAGAAGCCCTTTACTTGCGATATGTGTGAGAAGGAATGCACTACGCAAGGGAATCAGAACACACATCGACGAACTTATACCGGAAAGAAGCCCCGTGCTTGCGATATGTATGAGAAAAAATGCACTATGTAAGGTGACCTGAACAAACATAGCCTGACTCATACTGGAGAGAAGCCCTATTCTTCCGTTATGTGTAAGGAAAAATGCGCTAAGAATAGTGGTCTGGACAAGCATAGACGGACACATACCGGAGAGAAACCTTATAAATGTCCAATATGTGGAATCGCCTTCACGGACGCCAGTAACCTCAACGCACATTATAGGAATGTTTATAATGAAAAGTTAACTTTATTCAACGACGTCGTAAAACAATTTTTAAGTTTGAAAGGGAATCTCAACGAGCTGTTCTTAACTAAATAACTTAACGGGGACTGAATTCTAGTTTTTTTTCTTATGTCTTAGATACTTGAAAATATGGTTTTTATTAAGAATATTATTTGATAAGATAAATATTCGTTTTCAGTGATCATATGATGGACTGAAATTGTAATGTTCCATTTCCGGTGTACTTTTATGTGCGCAATTATTGGTATTTAGTGTATTTTGATATAATTGATATATCTTGACTTTTTTTAAATATTCGAATCGTGCACCATTCTCAACCGTCATATTTTCTGTTTGTAAATGGAAGCGAGTAAATTTGTTCAGAGGTCTAAATCATACAAAAATCAAGTTATTAGTTACGTAGAATTTAAAAATTTTTGTAATATTTTAAATATATAATAAATGTTTTAATTTAGACAATATGAATCGAAATTTTGTCTAGTTTTTATAAACTATATATCAAGAGCACCAGCATGAAAGTTATATCTAATAAATATTTTCCTCAAATGACTACTCTTTCATTTCTGAAATATCTTTTAATTTACTGTACAACTGAAAGTGGTCAAATCGATTTAAACATTGTTGTTGATGTTTGACGCCAAATTTTGTACGACTGGCTTTTTTACAACCACAGGAAAACTAAATTTTGGTATATAAAATTTCTGAAATGTAAATGTTTTATTAAAGTAACATATGTTCAGTTTGCTAGAGGAGTAAATGGAGTTTAAAGCACGTGGCTAATATTTTCTAAAACATCTGAAATTTCTTTTCTAATAAAGATTTATAAAAGCAAGAGAAGCTAATAGTATTACAATAAAATCTGCATTTATGCCGAATTGAAAATTGTTCAGTTTCTGAAAGGATTGGCTGTTTGTATGGTTCGTGGCACACTATGACGCGGAAATGTGACGTTCATGAAAGATTTCTATCTTTGATTAATTAATATCGGACAAACCGAATTTAATTTATTTGGCACTTGGTTTATAATCCATTAGCTATGAAAATTCTCGGAGAGTATCACAATTAATTGCATTAATTGATTTTATCTTAAAGCAGTAAATCAATCGAGTGAAGACATGCATCTTCATTTGTATTGAACATGCCGGAAAAACTTTTAGAATCACCAGAGACACATCCAAACTCAAATCTGCATTAAATGCTTGATTTATCGCTGGAAGCATCTTAAGCTTCTTCAGTTAAAACACTGTTCTAAAATTTATTTCTTCTACTGTCATGTTGCATCCACATTAATGTTTATGAAATTACTTTTCAAATTGTTTTGAAAGAAATTCAAAACATTTATGAAGGAAGAATGAGAAACGTCATGAATTCGTTGGTTATTCAGGATGGATTTGAAACTCCGTTATAAAATTGACAAGCACTGGGATTTAATCTCTGTTGGAAGTTCGTTAAATCTGTTTTTTTTTATTAATATTTGAGTTATGATTTGAAATGGAACACGGAATAACCAAATGCACATAATTCACAGTGGGGATCACAGATCATAAGGAACTAAAATAGAAAAATCTTGTAGATTTCTGTCCAATCTTGATTTTTTCCCCAATTTGTCTTTTCCCCAATTTCACGAGAAAAGTGATAGTGAAGCTGTTCAAATCCTAAAGCCTACTGATGAAATTATAAGAAGTGATAGTTATTTATATTAGCATCCCATTTTGAAGCAACGCGAGTGTTTTAG